>ML386814.1:18663-108039 GCA_005239525.1 Nicotiana knightiana | reverse complement strand
AAAAAAAAAAAAAAAAAAAAAATTTATATGGAGGAAGTTAAGTTTAAATAAAAAATAAGAACTAGGTGAAATATGCATATAGAGGAATTATACTTCTCAAAGTCAAAGAAAATTGTTAAACATAACTGACCCTTCTATCTTTCAAATTTAAACATAGCTGACCCACACAAGTTACTCTTCTCGTGGTCACTGCTGCTAAGTATATTCTGCCTCTCGATGGTATGATAAATGAAGACTTCGAAGGAGAACTCTACATAATTTGTTTGTCAAAAAAGATGCAACATGTATTCTCTAGAATACAAAGTGAAATAAAGTATATCTTTCTTTTTTTTTCTCTTTCTAATGAGATAACATATAATAATATTTTCTTTAAACGACAAAATAAAAAGCAGCTGATTTCAACTCCCTCGTAGAATGTTTTGTTAAACTGACTAATTTGGTTAGTCCACAACAAGGTTGTCGAACCAAATGTAATTAGTTAGAAATAATGAACAAGATTTCTTGTTTGTTCTCTCTCCAATTCACCTTCAAGTCTATTCATCAAGGAAAGCTAGGAACCAATGAGAAATTACTAAAATACGGTTCAACATCTAAAACAGCTTTTTGCAGATTATCATAGTTCCTAATCCTAAAATGAAATTGAGGCATTACACACCATCCAGCTTAAGGATTGGTGTCTTCTCTGTATGAAGTTTCACAGAAAAAAAAAACTTCTGCTTCGGTTCGAAGATGGAGTAAACTAGTCCTCGTTATTCATTGTGCTTGCCATACCACTGTCACGCCACTTCGAAAATCCTTCCTCGAGAGCCTGTCGCATCCATGGGTGCCGGCAACATTGAATTGCTTCTGGAATTGTCAGCCAACTTCTTCTGCGAAGCCCCTGTTCGGGCCAGCATTCAAGCTCTTCCTTTACCAACAGCGCAAACATGGCAGCTCTACACAATCCTTCTGGACTATACCCGTCTTGAAGTGTTTTGCTTTTAAAGAAGTAATACCCCAGAAAGTGCTGCAAAAATACAAATGTATAGAATCTTATGAATACAGGGGAAAAATGAAATAAGTAAATAAAAAACATACGCATGAAAAGAGAAAAGAAGAGAGAAAATGCTTGCTGAAGTTGGTGGGTAACAAACAAAGCTCCTTATATATGATAGAAGTTTTGAACCAGTCAAACGGAAAGTTTCCTAATTCGTGTTACCTCTCACCAGGACGGGTACTGAAGGGTTCTTTCCACCAATAAGAAGAAATCACCTACCAAGTTTTGTGACTATTAATATTTAAGCATTGGTTTCCCGCTGTCTATCAACTTCCCTGACCATTAGGCCACACCCTTCAACACTTAAATCTTAGTGAATCTCTTCTATTAAAAATCGGAATGAATTTTCTCTCGACTTTCAAGAGTGCAAAAACCACAGAACTCATATCTACGTCCCCAACCTATTGAACGCCATATTATTACCCCGCACATAGAGGCGAGTTTTAGATGGGTCGAAGTAGATCAATAACACTACCCATGATCATGACTAGAGTACAATAAAGTAAGGGAAATAACAGTTATTACCTTACCATCCATAGAAAACAAACAGTATCAAAATTAAAACTATCAATATGAACACTTCAGACCATATGAGCTCCTTGCCAATAGACAGATTTTGTTATTAATAAGCAAAAAATCTTATCAGGAACTGCAGCACCAAGAGGGTACTGATTATACTGAAATATTCTAAAAAGTAGAATATGCTATAGCATTATTGAAAAGATTCGTCGTGCACCAAAGATCTAAATTCTGAGCACATCTAGATTTTACAAAAGATATATTCTTTTGTTCTTTTTTTCTTCTTTTCTGAAGTAAGATATTATATTTCTGGCATCAAGAAGATGCATTGAGTACACAAAATGAGATGTTAGCTCTTATATATCATGTTCTACACTAGGCACAGGGAGCTAACAAAAAAGCAAAAAGTGGCAGTCAGACCAGGCTCAGTGAGCCAATAAAATCTAGAAAGGGCTAACATCACTTAAAGGGAAGAGATTACTCCAACTAAAAGAAGCCGCTGACATCTAGCTTTCAACAAGTAGTTAGGAGTTGAAATGCCATCAAAACATCTATGATTCCTCTCTGTCCAGATACACCAAAAAATTCAAGTTGGGATCGTTTTCCAAATACTCTTGATGGCCCGGTTGATTGTCCAAAAGCTTTGACAAGAACATATGCCAGAAATCAATAGCCACTAGCTACTGTCCAATGCAAAAACAAGTGGTTGATTGATTCTGAACTGGATTGACACGTGACATCTATTCACAAGTTGAAAACTCCTCCTACAAAGGTTGTCTTGGGTCGGAGTAGCACCTTTGAGAGTTGTCCATGCAAAACAACTGACCTTTGTAGATTAGCTTCCAGGGCCAAAGATCAATAACTTCATTTTGAAATTTACTTGGTATAGGAAAAAGGGACATAATGTAAGTTGGGATGCTGTCCAGGACACTATAAATCAGAGTCGCCCTACCACCCATTGAGAGGTATTGCATTTGTCATGTTGCTAACCTTTTCTCCACTTTCTCGATCACTCCATTACATACCTCCACTGACTTATGTTTGGCACCGAAGATAGACCTTAATAGGTTGTAGGGAATGAGCCAATGCCACAATCAAGTACATATTGACAGGGTATATCATGTTTTTCAGCATGTTTATGTGCAGATCTGAAACAGATTCAAAACTAACGAGGGTTAGATTAAGGTACTGCAGCTCCAGCTCGCTTGCCCCACAAAAGATTAGTGTATCATCTGCATATAGGAGATATATGCAGATGAGACACTGTGATTGAATTCCTTGAGCTGTTGTTTCCTGAACCCTTCAATCCATTGTAGTCGCCTTGCCTTAACTAGCATTTTACGTAGACCTTTGTTGGGGTTTTTAAAAGGATGGGGCAGCAAGAATATTAAAAATATTGATTGAAAATGTCTCTACTTTATTAAGGTACTGCAGCTACAGCTCGCTTGCCCCACAAAAGATTAGTGTATCATCTGCATATAGGAGATATATGCAGATGAGACACTGTGATTGAATTCCCTGAGCTGTTGTTTCCTGAACCCTTCAATCCATCGTAGTCGCCTTGCCTTATCTAGCATTTTACGTAGACCTTTGTTGGGTTTTCTAAAAGGATGGGGCAGCAAGAATATTAAAAATATTGATTGAAAATGTCTCTACTTTATTATAAAGCATAGAGGACTTTAAATAGCGAAATTTAGAGCATAATCTGCAGAAAAATCTGCATAAGAATTCAAAAAACCTAAAAATCTCAACAAACATAAAAAACCTAACAGAAATTTAAACTCAAAAAAGTAGATTTATCCTAAAACTAAGTAACTTATTAGGCTAAAAAAATGCAACAGCAACTGAAGCAAATCATCAACACTCCTCCTTTGCTTTAGTTGCTCTAAAATAATTGCTCCTTAATTACTGCTTCTGCTGTTTGTGCCTGAGGATTGTGTTGAGCGTCTTTGAACTTACACACTTTTGTAACATGGCCTGTTTGTTCGCAAATACCACATATTGCATCATGTCTCCACCAACAATTTTTCTAGGTGTGTTTTCTTTCTGCAGTATTTGCAAAAAGAATAATTGACCTTTTCTTTTTTGTTTTGTGCATAAAAAGCACTTTCAGTAACCATTTCTTGTCTAAATGCTCTTCTTTGTTCCTGTACTTGAAAAGCACTTATTAATTCTTTAACAGAGATGGTAGAGAGATCTTTAGACTCTTCTAGAGAGGAAATTTTGGACTCGAATCTCTCTAGAACCGTCACAAGATTTTTTTCCAACTATTCTGCCATCTTTGAAATCCTCGCCAAGCAACCTGATTATATTAACAAAAGAACAAATCCTATCAGAATACCTAGTGATAGTCTAGTCTTCTTGCATCCTAAGAAATTCAAAGTCCTTCAAATTTAAAATTTGCATTTGTCTGACTTGATCACTTCCTTCGTACTCCTTTTTAAGCTTTTCTCAAGCTTCTTTTGATGTCTCACATTCAAAAAATTTAGAAAAAATTGAATCTGCAACTGAATTTTGAACCACAGTTTTGGCTTTGTATTTTTTTATTCTCTTCTAAATGGTTTTTAATTTGGGTAAGCGCAGGATTTGCAAGTAGTTGTAATGGTCTATCTTCCATTACAAATTCCCATAGATTATAGGCCTTCAGGATATGATTTCATTTTCACCAACCAAATCTAATAGTTTTCACCACTGAAAGTTTGTGGGGGCATTCAAACAGAAACCGCTGCTTGCGATGTTTGAAGATGGTTTAAAAATTAATATTGGTTTAAAATGATTCTTTAGAAGAACTCACAAATCCCGTAATACCAATGAAGCTCTTGATACCACTGTTGGATTTTTTAAAAGGATGGGACAGTAAGAATATTAAAAATATTGATCGAAAATGTCTATACTTTATTAAAAAACATAGAGGGCTTTAAATAGCCAACTTGAGAACATAATCTGCAGAAAAATTTGTAAAAAGAATTCAAAACACCTATTAATATCTCAACAAACCTAAAAATCTAACAGAAATTTAAATTCAAAAAAGTAAATTTATCCTAAAACTAAGTATGCTAAGCAAAATGCAACCGTAACCGAAGCAAATCATCAACAACCTTCCATGGCTATGATGAAAAGAAAGGGTAGGAGGGGGTCTCCCTCTGCCTGATCCCTTTTTGAGGGGAGAAAAGCCGACTGGGGTTCTATTAATAAGGACGGAATGTGGTGAGACTAAATGTGATCCATCCGATCGATACCTCATTCCCCTCAATAATGATAGAAGGTAGGACCAATTGACTTGATCAAATGCTTTCTCTATGCCAAGCTTTCGTAAATACCAGGAAATCCACTTTTTAGCCTTCCATCCAGCAGCTCATTTGCTATAAGAGTTGCATCCGCTATTTGCCTATTTTTGAGAAATGCATTTTGTTCCCATGGTATGAGCCTCCTCGTAACTGTCTTTAACCTTTCTGCTAAGAGTTTAGCCACTATCTTATATATACTTCTAACGAGGCTTATTGGTCCGTAGTCCTTTTTGTGAACAACTGCAATAAATGAGGCATTGTTGGACCGGACTATTTTGCAGTTATGGTGGAAGTGATTGACTGGTAGAAATTTTGTGGGAAAAGCTTTTTCTTATTTTTAAGAGAAATGAGATGTAACTGGGGCTTTCTCTCTCTCTTGATTGCTAACAGTAACTACATCCTAAATTTGTGCTGGCTTGATCCCTAGTCGCCGGCGATGCAACCTCATAGGTAAGGCCTCCTCTCGTTCTCTTCCTTCGTCTCTCGATCCTTCTATCTTCCCTCATTATCTATCTCCCGTTCTCTTTCTCCCTCTTCTGTCTCTCCCCCTCCCCCCTTTTCTTCTTTTCTTTTTTCGTCGTTGGTCTGACCCTAGGCCATCGCTGGCGACATCCCCATCAGTCTCCCCCCTTCTTTCTCTCTCCCATTTTCTTCCCCCTCTCCCCCTCTTTGTGCACCATCTACCAACCGTTGGTCAACTATATCCCCTGTTTCTCTCTCTCTCTACTTCTCCATACCTCTTTCTCATGTCACATCGAGGTACAACAACAAAAAAAATAGCTCTTTCTTGTGGGTGTTGGGCGTACAAAAACAAGCCCCTTTTCGATCAAAGACCAACCACGCATCAGCGCGGAAACGCGAAGGGGGACTTCAAGCACGTGAGCTGCCCATGGGAGAACGTGGTAGTTGCTGTAGATCTACGAGAACCAAATCTTCCGGCAAGGTTTCAGGCGTGTTTCTCCCAAGAAGAGGCGAAAGCTTGCGGTTACGGCGGCCAAGACCGCAGCTTTGGATGTTTATATGATGAACTTGGGGTGAAAGGAGGGGATAAGAAGTTTTACAAATAAGCCAAAGCGAGAGAGAGGAAGGCACGTGATTTGGATAACGTGAAGTGCATAAAAGAAGAAAAGGTAAGGTATTGGTGGAGGAGGCATATATTAGACGAAGATGACAGACTTACTTCCACAAACTCTTGAAGAGGAAGACAGGGACATTGTGCTAGGTGAATTGGAGCAGTCCGAGAGATGTCACAATATTAGGTATTGTAGGCGCATTAAGGGGGCTACGCATAAGATGAGCAAGGGAAGAGTGACCGGGCCAGATGACGTCCCGGTGGAATTTTGGAAGAATGCGGGTAGGGAAGGCTTGGAGTGGCTCACCAGGTTGTTTAATGTCATTTTAGGACGAAGAAAATGCCCGATGATTGGAGGTGGAGTACGATGATTCCATCGTACAAAAACAAGGGTGCTATCAAGAATTGAAACAGTTATAGGGGTATCAAGTTGTTGAGTCACACTATAAAAGTATGGGAAAAGGTGGTAGAAGTGAGGGTGTGGAAGAATGTATCTATTTTCGAAAACCAGTTTGGATTCATGCCTCAGCGATCGACTGTAGAAGCTATTCACATTGTTAGGAGATTGGTGGAACAGTATAGGGAGAGGAAGAAGGACTTGCATATGGTGTTTATTGACCTAGAAAAAGCGTAAAACAAAGCCCCAAGGGAAGTCTTTTAGAGATGTTTGGAGGCTAGTGGGGTCCCTGTTGCTTGTACTAGGGTAATTAAGGACATGTACGAGGGAGCTAAGACCCGGGTGAAGACTGTGAGAGGGGACTCGAAATATTTCCCAGTTCTAATGGGATTGCACCAGGGATCGGCTCTTAGCCCGTTTTTATTTACTATGGCGATGGACGTACTTACGCGTCGCATTCATGGGAATGTGCCTTGGTACATGTTATTTGCAAACGATATTGTCTTGATTGACGAGACGCGGGGCAGTATAAATGCGAGGCTAGAGGTTTAGAGGCAAACCCTGGAGTCAAAAGGTTTCAAGTTTAGCAGGACCAAAACAGAATACTTGGAGTGTAAGTTTGGTGACGGGAGTCGTGATACAGACGTGGTAGTGTCGCTTGACAACCAAGTTATCCCCGAGAAAGAAAGTTTCAAATACCTATGATCAGTAATACAAGGGGATGGGGAAATTGACGAGGATGTCACACACTATATTGGAGGGGTGGATGAAAAGAAGACTCGCATCCGATGTTTTGTGCGATCAAAAGTGTCGCATAGACTTAAATGTAAGTTTAACAAAGTGGTGGTTAAAGCAACTATGTTATATGAGGTAGAGTGTTGGATAGTTAAGAACTCTCATATCCAAAAGATGAAAATAGCCGAAATAAGGATGCTGAGGTGGATGTGTGGGCATTCCAAGAGAGATACGATTAGGAATGAAGTTATTCAGGACAAGATGGGAGTGGCCCTTGTGAAGGACAAGATGTATGAAGTGATGTTAAGATGGTACGGGCATGTGAAGAGAAGAGTAGTTGATGCCCCCGTGAGGAGTTGTGAGAGATTAGCTGTGGTGGGCATGAGGAGAGGTAGAGGTAGGCCTAAGAAGTATTCGAGTAAGGTCATTAGGCAGGAGATGAAGAAACTTCAACTTACTGAGGACATAACCCTAGATAAGAGGGTGTGGAGGTCGAGGATTAAGGTAGAAGGTTAGGGGTAGCTTGGAGTATTCCTTTGTCACCCTAGTGCCAATAGTATTAGTCTTGTAGTCTTTTCTTTTTCTTTTTTATGTAGAACTATATTCCTACCTGTTATTTCTTTCGCTTCATTTATTTTACTATATTGATGTTGTTTATATATCGTTGTTGTTACTTCTTATTGCTATTGCTATTTTTCATTTTTTCCTTGAGCCGAGGATCTCCGGAAACAGCCTATGTACCTCCACGAGGTAGGGGTAAGGTATGCGTAAACACTACCCTCCCTAGACCTCACTTGTGGAATTATACTGTGTATATTGTTTTGTTTTGTTTTGTTTTGGTGGAAGTGTTTGACAGCTGTCATAATGACTGGTTTGATAAAATCCCAAGCTTTTTGGAAAAAAGTCATTGTGTGACCATCAGGTCCCGGGTCCTGGGACTTTGTCTGTGCACAAAAATTAATGGCTGCTATCACCTCTTCCTCTTCAAATGCTCTTTCGTTCCACACTTTTTCTTCCAAGGAGATTTTGGCAAGGTTTTCAAAGATAACACTAGGTCTTCATCGCTCATTTTCTGAATCGAGCCCTGATAGAAGCTTAAGATTTCAGCTTTGATAGCATCTGTCTTATGTTATCTCTTCCCCAATCTTTAGCTTATCAATGCAATTGTATCTTTTGTTGGAATTTGTCATTTTCGCGGAAAAAAATTGGGTACCTATCTCTTTCTTTGAGTCATAGACACCTAGATTTGTCTCTGTGATATCTCATCAACCTTTGCTATCTGTTGCAACTCTAGTCTTAGTTGCATTAGTTTCACCTTTTCATCTCGCGTCTGAACCCTTCCTTCAGTTGTTTGCTCTAGTATTGCTAGTTCCTCTTAACATTTTATTCGTTTTTACTTCTAGTTTACCAAACTCCTCTCCGTTCCCATTGGTGATGTCTTTTTTGAGCCTCCTCACATTTCTGCACAAGGATAAAATCTAGACTGCCTCCTATCAAGTAGCTTTGCCACCAGTTTCTAACCTTGTCAATGAAACCCTCCACTTGAAGCCACGTATTCTCAAACTTGAAATAAGAAGTGTTGGCTTCCTAGTTACCACACTCAATGAGAATTGGTCTGTGATCAGAGATCACTCTTGAGTCTTGAAAGGCCTAGCTGCTTAATTGCTTTGAAGCTATCACACCATTCAGAGGAGATTAGAAACCTGTCGAATCTGGATGCTTGCATTGAGTATTCCCACCTGAACCATGTATAGTAAGCACCCTATAGTGGAAGGTCTATGATACAAAATTCCAGTATAGCGGCTGAAAAGGATTTCATTGCTCTAGACCTTCTAATACAATTGTGTCTTTCACTCTCATACCTACTGACATTGGAGTCACCCACAATTGTCCGTTGTTCATTCCAAATACCCCTGATTGCTACAAGTTCAAGCCAAAGTTCCGCTCTTTAAGGATTTGTGTGTGTCCCATACTTCATGAGTAATTTCATACATGACAAGGTGTAGGAACCTTGATGAGTACCACTGTTTCCCCACTGTCTTTTGTTCCATAGGATTGTAATTCCTCCACTATTTCCTATTGATTTCAATTCTGCCCACTGGACCCAACGATTGCCCCACACTTGTCGGATCAATCTTCTATCTTTGTTTCATGTAAACATACAATGTTTGCCTTCCATTTTTGAATCGGTGATTTAACTATACTCCTTTTATTAGTGTCATTCAAAATATGTACATTCCAGCTAAATGTGCCCCATTTCTCCCTCTGAAATTCTGTCCGGCGACGCTGTCCGGCGTTAATTCAAGTTTCAAATATGGGGGGAAAAGTGTTCTTTATTTCAGGGGATAAATCTTTTGAGCTTGTTAACATCGGAGATGCCCAAACTAAATGGTTTTCTCTTACAGAGCGTGGAAGGAGATTTACAACTAGCATCAGCATCGACGAAAACAATCTCATGTGGGTTTGTGATGCTATGAAACAAGCATCAAGGAGGAGAGGAGATCTATACAGAAGATGGGGGAGGAAACAAGAACAATATCTTTACAGGGTATATCAAAATTACAACATATATGGTAGATATTTAAGAATAGAAGCCTGGCAGGGAGATAGGAAAAAAGCGTTGATTGTCCAGGAAGCAGAATACAACAGCGGATGGACGGAGATAGCAGAAAAAATCCTACGCTTTGTTGGGAATCACAGAAGAACCATTCCTATACAACCACCCACCTCACGACAAGTCTTACTATGATGCAGCCAGAATTGAGAGCTAGCCAGATCTCACCACGATCACTCATTCTCCATCATCAGTCGAGATCAACCACCCATTAGTCAGAAGCTTGGTTGGAATCTTTAATGATCGTTTCAATTTTAGCCCAGATCGTGAGACCATCCAAAAGTGGTTTATATCTAGATGGAGAACTGCAGCCTGCCTCAAAGTCACCTCCATGGAGCATAATAAATTTCTTTTCGAATTACCTTCAAGACAGGAAGAGATAAGGATTAAAGCAGGTGAATGGTTCTGGAACGGCAGACGCCTTTCTCTGGATTGGTGGTCACCAACAACGGGCACAATCCCGGACGGAAGTAGATCGGAAAATTTCTGGGTCAAGGTCTTTGGGATCCCTCTGCACGCTTGGACATCAGACTCCTTTAAAATCATAGGAGATCGGTGCGGTGGATTTATCGGAATAGATGAAGACACAAAAAATAGAACACACTTCTATTGGGCCCGGATCTGTATCAGAAATTCTGGCAAGAAGCCACCGGCAACTATGGCCTTCGAAGTTGGGGATTGGATCAATGAAATTTCAATACTTCAAGATACCCGGTCTCACCCAATACCCACCAGTCAAAAACCAGTGTTGGGTACAGCAGCTTTCACAAAAAAGCCGGTCTCTGCAGTCGCCTGTGACATCGCTTCCACTAGTCAGTCAATGAGGGTGTCCATGAGAAGGGGACAGACTTTAATTCAAAAAATCTGGAGCACCCAGCTTCAGTTGGGGCAAACCAGCCCAGCACAAACCAATTAAAAGGAAGGGAGAAAAAAGGGAAGCAAAAGTTGGGCCTGAATATTGGGTATTATGCTAAAAGCCCAAAACTGGCCAAGAATAAAAAAGTAAAAATTGCACGGGTTGCCCTATTTCTTCTTCTTCAAAAATTGCACGGGGCACCCTATTTCTTCTTCTTCTTCTTCTTCTTCTTCTTCTTCTTCTTCTTCTTCTTCTTCTCCCTCCTCCTCCTCCTCCTCCTCTCCTCCCCCTCCTCCCCTCCTCCTCCTCCTAATTGCACGGGGCGCCCTGTTTCTTCTTCTTCAAAAATTGCACAGGGCTCCCTATTTCTTCTTCTTCCTCCTCCTAATTGCACGGGGCGCCCTATTTTTTTTCTTCAAAAATTGAACGGGGCGCCCTATTTCTTCTTCCTCTTCTTCTTCCTTCTGTTGTTGTTGGTGCTGCTATGGAACTTCAGTTCATGGGATAATTGCCAAAAATATGTTTATCAGATTATTTAAAAACAAATTATAAATAATTACGTAAGTTAGTAGACAATAATTTATGAATATTTTCACGTACGTACGTTANAGTTTTAGTTTTTGTTGTTGGTGCTGCTATGGAACTTCAGTTCATGGGATAATTGCCAAAAATATGTTTATCAGATTATTTAAAAACAAATTATAAATAATTACGTAAGTTAGTAGACAATAATTTATGAATATTTTCACGTACGTACGTTAGTAGACAATGATAATTCTGTTCTTTTCACATTTATTGTTTCCAAAATTTATGATTTAGATACTGTTGGCAATCTGATTTATGATAATTTATGATTTATTTATCTAGTATGTTAGAAAGCTTTTTCAAAAACTTCAGCTTATATAGTGCTAGAGCTTTTACAAATGAACTAAATACCTTCAGCTCTAGAGCTGAATTTCGCCAGTTACAAAATAAAAACCGTTTGCCAGTTACAAAACAAAAACTCCAGCTTCGCCAGTTACAAAAACAAAATCCCAATTACAAAACACAAACTTCGCCAGTTACAAAAACAAAAACTTCAGCACACTTGATTCAGCACACTAAATACTTCAGGCCCGTCTACTAGAATGCTGAAGTTTTGTGTGATTGTCTTTGCTACTTCAGCCCCGTATGCTGAAGTTATGCGAAAAAGCGGGCAAACTTGCAATTTTTTTACAAAGCGGGCACAAGTTGAAACGTGACAGAAAAAGCGGGTATAGATGCAAATGTCCCTATAAAAAATTCTCAAAGCCCAAACCAGCCACTTATTGGAGAGCAGTTGGTTACACATACGACCTATGTCTTCACAAAGCTTCAACAGTGCAATTACCGAACCAATTCGACCCACTCTCGGAGGAAATACAAGCATTAAACCACACTGCCTCAGACAAAATTCTTCACCCCCAATCTGATGCTGATGAAGAAGCAGAAAGAATTAGCCCTAGTTTGTCAGAATTGATCATGCAATCAGTATCTCCAAGGGTTAGCGGCTTGGATTCAGATTTTTCTTCTGTCTTTCAACATTTCCTTCCTCTGCCATGGTATGACACAGATGATTCATCAAAATCATGCATGCAAATGGTGGACACTCCTACAGTGGTGGAAACCTCAAGATGGACGAAAATGACTCTGTTGAAAGCTTGCAAAGCATTCGGGGTACATTCTACAGGCTTTGAATCAGACACTATGGGGCTAATCCTTAGAATGGAGGAGAAAAGGAAAATCCAATTGCAACAACAGGCAAATACAGAAACGGAGTCAAAAAAAAGGGAAGTCTAAAGGGGGTTCAGAGCTTAAGAAATTGGCTTGGGGTCTACAAGAGGGCAGTAGCAATGGCAAGAAAAAAAGGGGCAGGTCTCAAAAGATCCATCCTAAATAAAGATCAAAATTCTAAGTTGGAATGTACAGGGTCTCAACAGGAAGAATAAAAGTACTTTAAAATCCCTTGTGCACAAGTAGGGGATAGATATTCTATGCTTACAAGAAACAAAAATAGAGGATTGGAGCAATTCCTTGATTAGTCAAATATGGGGGAATAGATGGGTGGCATGGGCTGAACTGAAGGCATACGATAGCAAAGGGGGGATCCTAATTATGTGGGATAAAAGGAATTGGAACTGCGTTGACTCTGAAGTGGGGAAATTTTCTATCTCCAGCAGATTCGTTAGTTTATTAGAAGATTTTAACTGGGTATTCCCAGGGGTGTATGGTCCTCATACCAACCCTGAAAGAACTGTCCTTTGGCACGAACTTGCAGCAATCAGGGGGTTGCGGTCTGACAATTGGGTAATTAGTGGAGATTTTAATGTCTGCAGATTTGGAAGTGAGAAATTAAATTGCATAAAAAAGTCCAGGGCAATGATGGGCTTCTCAGACACATCCAGGAGTTAGGTCTGATAGATCCACCCCTTCAGGGAGCTCTATACACATGGTCAAGAGGCGAGGCTTCTCTACAAGCTTCAAGGATAGATAGATTTCTATTCTCATCTGAATGGAATGAAATGTTCAAGAATGTGTACCAAATTGCTATGCACAGAGTAATTTCAGATCATAAGCCAATCCTTTTGGAGAGTGGAGACGGGGAAACTACACCTTATTTCAAGTTCGAGAATATGTGGCTCAAATCAGAGGGGTTTTTGAACATGATAAAGGGATGGTGGCAATCTTACTCGGTTACTGGCAGCCCAGACTTCATCCAATCCAGAAACTAAGGAACCTAAAGAAGGACCTTACTAGATGGAACAAAGAAGTCTTCGATAACATGGAAACCAAAAGAAACAAAGCTCTTGTTGATTTGCAATCACTAGAGCAAACGGCAGAACATAGAGTGCAAACACCAGAGGAAAAGACGAAAGCTTTCAACTTGAAATTGAAACTTGAACAGTTGGCAATTACTGAGGAAATCTCCTGGAGGCAAAAGTATGGCTGAAGGAAGGAGACAGGAACACAAAGTACTTTCAGAAAATGGCAAACTCAAGAAGAAGGGACAACTATATTGATAGGCTCAAAGTGGGAGAGGTGATGATTGAAGATAAAAGATTAATCAAGGAGGAAATTCTGAACTACTATCAGAATTTGTACATAGAGAAGGAAGCATGGAGGCCTTCAGTAGAATTTACAGGGTTACACAAACTAAACTCAAATGACAGAGAGGACCGGGAATCTCCTTTTGAGGAATCGGAGGTCCGTGCAGTCTTAAACTCCTGTGCCCCAGACAAAGCTCCAGGCCCTGATGGTTTCACCATGGCATTTTTTCAAACATGCTGGAAGGTTTTCAAGTAAGACTTCATGGGAGCCCTTAACCATTTACACCAACATGGTCATATGGTTAGATCCCGTAATGCTTCATTCATGGCACTCATCCCAAAGAAGAAAGGTGTCATGGAGCTAAAGGATTTCAGACCAATCAGTCTAATAGGCAGTGTATATAAATTGGTGGCGAAGATCCTTATTGATAGAATGAAAAGAGTTATTGGGAAGCTGGTCTCTGGTCAACAAAGTGTCTTCATCAAAAACAGGCAAATCACAGATGCATCCTTGATTGCAAACGGAGTTTTGGACTGGAGAATCAAAAATGGGGAAACTGGCTTACTGTGCAAACTCGATATTGAGAAGGCTTCGGTAATAGATGGATTAGGTGGATCAACTTCAACATTTCTACAATGAAGTACTCTGTGCTGGTGAACAGAAGCACAGTAGGTATTTTCTCCCCTCGAAAGGGCCTCAGACGAGGAGATCCTCTCTCCATTCCTCTTTTTACTAGCCATGGAGGGCCTTACACAAATGCTAGTCAAAGCCAAGGAAATGAATTGGACACAGGGGTTTCAAGTGGGAAGAAATCCAGCTAACTCAATCACTGTCTCCCATTTGCTATACGCAGATGACACACTAATCTTTTGTGGAGGAGAGAGACTCCAAATATCCCATCTCAACCTCACCTTGCTCGTCTTTGAAGCCATATCTGGATTACACAACATGCTGAAAAGCACCACATACCCAGTCAATGAAGTCTCCACCTTAGAAGAATTGGCAGAGATCTTGTGTTGTAAAATAGGATCCCTCCCCACTACATACCTAGGTCTACCTTTGGGTGCCAAATACAAATCAATCGGAGTATGGAGTGATGTGGTAGAAGAAGTGGAAAAGAGACTCACAACTTGGCAAATGCAGTATCTCTCAATGGGTGGCAGACTCACTTTAATTAGCAGTGTTCTTGACAGCATCCCTACTTACTACATGTCCTTATACCCTATGCCAAGCCCAGTTCTGAAACAGCTAGACAGATTGAGAAGGAGGTTTATGTGGGAGGGGAACAGCACAACTCACAAATTCCCCTTGGTAAAATGGGCTAAAGTTACTTAGCCTAAATCTAATGGGGGAATGGGACTTAGGAACCTAAAGCTCCATAACAAAAGCATGTTAATGAAGTGGCTATGGAGGTACGGCAACCTGAACCAGCTTATTGGAAGGAGATCATTACGGCAAAGCATGGAGCTCGAAACCAGTGGTGCACCAAAGAAAACAATGCCCCACATGGGGTGGGACCATGGAAACATATCAGGTCTCTTCATACTGACTTTTCCCGGGAAATAACATACAGAGTTGGAATTGGCTCTCATGTAAAATTCTGGGAGGAGAGATGGGTTGTAACGCAATGGGTTGTATCAGATAGCTAATCGACAGAATTCATTGGTTGCTCATAACAGGGAGGGGAACACATGGAGTCCTCTATTCAGAAGAAACCTTCAAGATTGGGAAATTAATGATCTGCTTATGCTATTGTCCATATTGGAAGAATGCAAAATTGAAGAGCATCAACCTGACAGACTCATATGGGGGAACTCAACAGGAGGAAAGTACACAGTCAAGGCTAGCTATAACCTCCTACGTTCACAGAATGGGATGCTTGAGGACTGGCCTTGGAAGCATGTCTGGAGAAACAGACAACCATTCAAAGTATCTTGCTTCACCTGGTTAGCACTCAGAGAAACTTGCTTAACACAAGATAACCTAAGAAGAAGAGGTATTGCACTTGCCAACAGATGCTATCTATGCCAGCAAAATTCATAGAGTGTCAACCATTTGTTTCTTCATTTCCCAATAGCAGGTGACATTTGGAATTTTTTCTACTCTATTTTTGGCCTAGCATGGGTGATGCCTTCCCACGTCAAAGATGCATATGTTAGCTGGACTTCTTGGAGAGTTGATAAAGCCATCAAGAGGATCTGGAGAATGCTCCCAGCTACAATTTTCTGGTGCTTATGGAATGAAAGGAACCGTAGATGTTTTGATGGAATATCAACTCCATTACACTCTTTAAAGGCCATCTGTTTAGTTAGCATGTTTAGTTGGAACTTTCATACTCCAGTTAATAGTGTGGATAATTTTTTGGATTTTGTTAGCTCCTTGATCTTAGCTTAAACATTGTACAGGAGCTAACTCAGTGTCAAAGAAGACACACTACACTTTTGTCATCTTTTGTAATTTGCATCTTCTGGATGCCTTATTAATACAATCTCTTACTTTATCAAAAAAAACATGTATATTCCAGCTTAAAATTTTGATTTTCATCAACGAATGCTTTGTCATACCTGTCCCTATCCTCTTTCCTCTTGCCATTGTAGGTCAGACCTGATAGCATCCTAGGAACCTCAACTCTATTTAACGACAAGGATGACACTTTGGAATCTGAAAGAGGGTCTTTAACAAGATGTCAAGCTAAAGAGGTGCAAAACAAGGTCATTGAACTTCAACAGCAAATAAATAAGTTGTTAATTGGGAGCAAGAGCTCAAGGATAAAGGGTATGAATCGGCTAGTTGTTACAATAATATTTTGCCCAAATTCATGTCCAAGAAGAGGTGGATTGGAACCCAAAATACTTCCTTCGAAGAAGGTCAAAATCAGCCCATTTTTTAACCAATTTACACCTAAAAGTCTGTCCAAACTTGCAGCCCAAAAAGTCCTATATAAAGCCTTTTTTTTTTTTTGAAAAGGTAACATTTGAATATAAATAAAAAGTGCGCGGAAATTGTGGAGTCATCCATAATTACAAGGTGGAGCATATGAGAAGCTCTCCTAATCCTTTTTCTTCTCATAAGGATTCTAAAATATCAAAAATAGACTCATGGGTTTCTAAGTATTCTCATTTACACCAAAAGTAAAAAACAACTAAACAATTCATTTTCATCTTTTGGACATTGCTGGATCTATCTTCAAAGCATCTTCGGTTTCTTTAATTCAAAATTGTCCACCAGATGCAAGGTTGCCTTCTATGTTCCAGCAGGCTAGAACTTCGAGAATTCTTCCACCTCTCTATGACTGGAAAGGTTGCCTTCTATGTTCCAGCAGGCTAGAACTTCGAGAATTCTTCTTGGCATGACCCACAAGAATCCCCTCAAGTTGATGAACATCCTCCATAATTGCGAAGTCACCCTACAGTGCAAAAAAGGATGACTCATTGTCTCTGCCTCCTCTCCACATAGGTAGCATCTAGAACAAAGTTGGTATCCTCTCTTGACCAAGTTACCCTGGGTTAGTACTGTGCCTCCTTTGCCAACAGCCATGTACAGCAAGCCACTTTATAAGGAATTTTAACCTTCCAAATCAATTTCCATGGCCAACAACCAACTTGATTATTTGAAATATTGAATTCCTTTTGACTGAGAACTTTCCTTTGTGCCATGTCACACCATCTTCAGCATTGGAGGTCCCTTTGAATTGTTCCAAGATCTTGTAGAACTCAGACATCCGATCAATCTCCCAACCATTCAGTAATCTCCTGAAGGTAAGACTCCACCCCTGGTTTGACCACACATCTCCTATTGTTGCTTCTTGTTGATTTAGTAGATATATGTCTCGAAAAAGTTATTTCAGTGAAGCCTGACCTAGCCAATTATCCTCCCAGAAGGATACTTTTCTACCATTTCCATCTCTGAAGCTTTCCTTTTTAATGAGCTTAGGCCATAAGTTTCTAATAGACTTCCACAAACTGACCCCAAGGGCTTCTCACATGCTTGGTTGTCCATTTTCCTTCCATGCCCTACTTTTGTTTGACTACCTCTTTCCATAGGGAATGTTCTTTTGAAGCAAATCTCCATAACCACTTCATCAATAAACTTTGATTCTGAATCTTCAAATTCTTAATCCCCAACCCCCCTTCCTTCTTGGTAAGGGAATTCCATCTGACCAAGTGAGTTTTCTTCTTCTCATTGTTTCCATCCCATAAGAAATTTCTTCTCAAGGCATCTATTATGTTCACCACATTCACTGGGATTGGGCATAAAGACATCATATATGTAGGCATAGCATCAAGTACTGAGTTAATCAAGATTCATCTTCCTCCCATAGACAGGTATTCTTCCAGTTAGCTAGCTTCTTCTCACATTTCTCTAAGACCCCATTCCATATCCCTTTTGACTTGATTTTAGCCGCTAAAGACATCCCCAAATATACAATAGGTCACGACCCAATTTTTCCTCCAAGGATTTCAGCCAAATTTTGAAGCTCTGTCACCTCATTAACTGGATAAATAAAGCTTTTATTCCAGTTAATGTACAAACCAGATATGGCCTCAAACAAAATAAAAATGATCCTTAGCATTAGCAAATGTTCTTTATCAGCTTCACAGAACACAAGAGTCATCTGCATATGGCAAATGAGAAATCTCCAATTGACTACCTACCCTAGAGTTTACCCTGAATCCCCTTATCCAATTGTTTGTTTGAGCCGTCTTCAACATATTATTCAAGCCTTCCATCGCAGAGACAGGGGTCACCCTGCCTTAGGCCCCTTTGCGAAGGAAAGAAGCCAGCTGGTGTTTCATTAATTAGAATTGAGAATCTTATTGTGCTGATGAAAAACTTAATCCAATGAACCCACCTACCACCAAAACCCAACTTCCTCATAGTGTCAAGCAGAAAGTTCCAATTCAAATGGTCATAACCTTTTCAATGTCCAATTTGCATAAGATGCCAGGCTTCTTGCTTAATATCCTTGCATCCACACATTCATTGGCAATTAAATGGCATCCATTCTTTGCCTACCTTTAATGAAAGCCATTTGTTGAACATCCACTAGCTTATTCACTACTTTCTTAAATCTCTCTGTCAATAACTTGGAGATGATTTTGCAGATGCTACCTATCAAGCTGATAGGCCTGAAGTCTTTCAGTTTCTTGCCTCCCACCTTCTTGGGAATCAATGTCACAAAGGTGGCATTGAAACTCTTTTAAAAAATACATGATCATAGAAGTTTTGAACTGCAGCTATTACTTCCTCGTTCACCACTTCCCAGCAGTGACTGAAGAAGGCCATTGAGTAGCCATCAAGTCCGGGGGCTTTATCCCCTGCACATGCCTTCACACTATCCCAAATTTCCTGAATACCAAAAGGACCTTGGAGCAGTTGATTGTCTTGTGGAGTAATCATAGGATAGTTCCTAAGATTACCTTGTGGTCTCCAAACCTTTCTTCAGAATATAGTTTTTGATAGAAAGTGACAATCTCTTTCTTGATATCACCGGGATTGTGTATCAAATCCCCCGGGCTACCAACTGCTGAATATGATTATATCTCCTATGTGAATTGGCGGTTCTGTGGAAAAATTTTGTGTTCTTATCCCCTTGCTTCAGCCACAAGGCTCTGGATCTTTGCCTCCAGGCCACCTCCTCATGTTTTGCGATGTCCTCAAACTCCATAGCTAGGGCTGCTTTTGCATAAATTTCCTCTTCATTCAGAGGCCTCTGGTCGTGAATCTCCTCCAATTTTGCAAGCTGGTTAAGGACACTTGTTTTCTGCAATATGTCTAGAAAAAGTTGTTTCAGTGAAGCCTGGCCTAGCCAATTATCCTCCCAGGAGGATACTTTTCTACCATTTCCAACTCTGAAGCTTGCCTTGTTAATGAGCTTAGGCCATAAGTTTCTAACAGACTTCCACAGACTTCCACAAACTGACCCCGGCTTCTCACATGCTTATAATTTAAAAAGAACTTACTTGCTGACCAAGAAGGGTACATTACTAGAAGTTGAGTGCAAGTTGGTCACAAGTTGTCTTCAAGATTTTCAAGATCTAATCCAAGATTGGTTTGGGACTTTCTAGATCCTATCCTAGATTGGTTTTAGCTTATTTTCATGTATTTTGGTACTAGATTTATTGCTTTCCTAGGTAGTTAAGGTTCTGTTTTCCTTTTCCTAAGATTGTTGGAGTTACTTACAAAATTGACTTGGTTTTTGTTTCCTAGTATTTCTCCTTTTCCCTAAGATAGTTGGACTTGTTGTTCAAAGTAGTTTAGGACTTCATTTCTTAGTTTTTTTAAACCTTGATTTCGTGACCCCTCCTACCTATATAAATGGTGTCTTCTTTGTTTTTAGAGTAAGGTTATTACAGATAATTATCAATAGAGATTCTTCTTTTACTCGTGTGTGGTTACTCTTAGATTTAATCTTCAACCCTCAAGACTCAACTTGAGGTAGTAAGATGAATTGTTTGAAATTTTAGATCACTTCTAGGTATTGAAGAAAGGTAATAGGCTTAGGCTTATTATTGTTCAAGCTATTCTAAAGGGTCGGGTTTCACAATCTATCTCTTATTTTTAGTTCTCTACCAAAGACTGTTAGTTCTTCATTAGCTAATTGTTGTTGTTAGGATTTAATTTCAAGAATAGACATTTAGAGTTTCTTGAATTCAATCTATCTTTAATTTATGTCTTCTTTTTTGTATCTTTATTTTGTGTTAGCTTCCGCATGTTTCTTTATTTCCTTGTTTTTATTTACTAATTCTTGGAGCCCTATCATGTTGTTATCTAGTGTAGCATAGACTAATCAAGATTTCAATCTTGATAATCTGGGAAGTTCCTGAGCCAAAAAAAACCCAAAAAGAAAAACAAAAATCAGCCAAGAAAAACAAAAAAATCAAAATGTTATTGCTCATTGTTAATTTTCAGAGTTCAGGTGTTATTTGGTTTCTAAGTCAAGAAAGGAAACAGGAAGACGGGATCCTAGTTCTTGAATATAAAGGCAACTTCTTCCCTTGAGTTTCTTAAATTCTTTACTTATTTTTCCCTACTAACAAATTTCTGTTCTTCCCAGGTTTGGACCTTCACTTCCCTTTCTTTTTCTAACTCCGTTTTTTCATAACTAAGGGTTGTGAGTAGCAAGGTTTATCAATAAATCTAAAGATTAATGACCAAAGGTTGCTTTGAGAGGAAAAAGGCAAGAGAAGTGAGAGCACTAGAGGAAAAAAAGCCAAAATTGAGAGATACAAATTACTCTAAATGATTTTCCAAGATGTCTCAAACAGGTAGTTACGAAGAAGGAAGCAAGCTATGACTCAACAGCTTGAATAGTAGAACTTACAGTATGATGTATGGAAGGAAGACGATGGTAAAGTTATTTTTCAAACTAGAGCTAAAGTGCTATCTAAGATGTGTGCCCTTAGAATTGACAAAGGGTTTGGCTATAACTCAATTAGCACTTAAATTGTTGAGAAATTAAACTTATCTTGTGTTGAGCATATTGAACCCGACATGTTGAAAGAAGTAAAGGTAGATAAAAAGGGTGCTAGTGCTATTTTCTATTGGAAGGTACAAGGATAAGATCTGGTGTGATGTCATTCCCATGAATAGTTATCATATCTTGGTGGAAAAGCCATGGTATGTCTATAGAAGAACTTAGTATAGATTAAGAAAATAGATATTCCTGAAGTTAACAGAAAGAAACTCATTCTTGAGCCTTTGATTACCTCACAAATTTATGAAGATTATTAAAGAAAATATGAGAAAATATGAGAGAGAAAAGAATGAGAGGAGTAAGGGAGTGCATGTTGATATCCCAAGAGAGGAAAGAGGAGAGGTTGTATTGAGTGAAAAGAATGAAATGAAAAGTGAGAAAGAGTAAGCTTGAGAGAAGGAAAGAGAGAAGGTGATGAGGTAGAGAAAAAAACAAGAGGGTTTGAGTAAAAAAAAAGAAGAGAACTTTGGTGAAGGAAAAGAGGCCAAGGGTGAGAAAAAAAAATAGTCTTGTGACAAAAGCCAAAGAGAGTGTAAGTGAGGAAAATTTTTGTTTACTACCTAACCCATTGACTCTTACTTCATTTAGTTTTTGTGATTTTGTACAGCCAAGTCTTGGAGAGCCTTTTGAAATGGGTAGTGAGGCGTATGAGATGGTGGAAAAAGATACAACTGGATTAGAAGATGAATTTGGCAAAATCAATTCTTGTTTGATGGTGGAAGACAAAGGCTTGGTCAATTTCTTTGTTATTGAACCTTTTAACTATTTTGATTCTTATTTACAGGTTTATATCATGGAGTTCCCTAAAGCCATTACTAAGTTAGGACCATTGCATAAAGAATACAAGGTGATGATGTTCCATTGGTAATAAGTCCAAGTATGGTATGCATTTTGATTTATTCGAATTCTTGGGCTTTCTAGAACACCTAAAGTATTTTTGGAGGTAATGAATTGTACTCTTATTTCTTATGTTGGTGACTATATTATTTTTGTGGATGGTGATATTTTGATGCATATCAAGTCATTAACTTCTCTACCCACAGGGTAGGGGTAAGGTCTGCGTACACACTACCCTCCCCCGACCCCACTTTTGGGATTATACTTGGTTGTTGTCAAGTCATTAACTGTAATATCTAAGTTCAAAAACAACGGTAATTTGCTTCCTTTTGAATTAAGTATGACATAGATGATTATGTATTCCAACTTGGTGGAAAGAAGCATGAAATTTATGAGAAGAGGCTTGTGAATGGGTTAAATGTTTCTTCTTCTTTTATTCAAGTGTCTAATGAGTTTTCATGTGACAAATTGCTAGAATGTGATTTTTGTTGTGTGATGGGAAGCCAATGACTTGAGGGAGCATGTCAATGACTCATCATGCACTTCTTCGTCATCCAATTACATACAAGGTATGGTGCAGTATGGAATGTCTTTGGAATTGAATCAACAAAGCTGCGGCCTAAGCCATTTGGTGCACATGTGGACACTGTGGATGGAAAGGAATGGAAGATCAATGGAAGGAACTGGAAACTCTTCTATAGATATTAGTCGAACATTCTTACTACACTTTTGGGACACTTTAAACCCAACTACTATAGATGAATGGATGACATAGAGAATCACATTTTGTATAGGATTCTCTCCTTTCTTCTATACACCTGGCATGCAGTGTAGTTCCCCCATCATATATTAAAAATATGCATTTTACCTAAAAAGAAGGCAGGAAGACCATTTTGATAAATGAATTTAAAAGCACTTAATTCCAAAAAAAGGCCCACTACTTGTGCAGTATAAGTAGTCACTATCTTCGACATATGTTCCATGTCCGAATGGTTAAAAATGAAATTAGCACTAAGAAATTAAGTCCGACTTGCGCACCAAATATAAAAGAAAAACAAAAGCGGATACATCAAGAGACCTTACCACTAGATCCCCTCGAACTCCAGCTTCCTCAATAGCTTCACGAATAGCTGCATCCTCGACAGATTCATCATTTTCCCAACCACCCTATTTATACAAGATGTGCCAGAGATGTCAATAGCAGCACTAGTAAAGTACTCATCCTTATGATCTTTACAACAAAATCAAACAAACCAAAAGAGTCACTCAAATTTATTCAGCAATATCACATGACTTCAGAAAGCCCAAAAGTAGATACCAGAAAGAAAACTTGAATTAAAAGAAAAGAACAAAAAGTATGGCAACCAACAAGTTATGTGGCACTCATGCTTTAAAAAAAATATAAAAAAACAGAAGTATGAGCACAAGTGTTAATCTTTGACAAATGCATAACCAGTGTACTAAAATTTCATATGCAGCACAATCTAACCAGGTTAAATGGTATAGATGAAGGACGTTAAATATCCGTACGGCATTTTACCAGAACATACCTAAGTAGAGAACCGTCACCAAACTTCAACAAAAATAAAATTGTAACTTTGGTGTTTTAAACTTAATAAGAATCAATTTCACACCGTGATAAGGATAAAATAACTAGATCCATCGGGAAATTAAACCAGATAACATCAGTTAATTCTGGCCAGAAAAAGAAAAGGCATTATAATCATTACAATTTCAATAGGATAATGCTGAAAATCCAAATGCTCTAACAATTTCCACCTTTGGGAACAGAAGACCAGGCCCACTTGTCGAGTTTATCATCAGTACTTCAACTATCTTCTCAGCCATCTCACCACCATTTTCTTCCATATTTCTGAACCTAAATGGAATACACCTGCAAGAATTCTATTAGTCAATATTCGAATTAAGGAGATTATGAGAAGATACTTTTAAATGCAAACCCAGGATATAGTAAAGAAGTAGTTGCTCATAACTTCCTAATGCTTTAGAAGAAAAGATTATTTGACAACCAGAATCTATAGAAGTTGTACCAACACCAAAAGAAAGATATAAAATGATGTATATCTATAGAAAACATACCAACAAATAAATGATTCAAATGATGTATTCTTACATGTGAAAAAAAGTGTCGTTCCAATAAAGTTACAGGTGAGAGAGAACTCCAGAAACTAAAACCAACAAATTTAACTTAACCATTGGGCCCAAAGAAACCTACAGGGTTGCTTAATTATTGTGATCGCTCTTTCTTCCACCTGATTCTTGCTCTTTTCAATTTTTTGACTTTTCAACATTGCCGCAGTTCAACCATTCCTCTATTAGATTATTTTCTCCTGCTCTATTCACTCCTTCACTCATTGTCCATAATGAATATTCGACCCGAGTCCCCTGCTAGAGCTACAGCCGCTTCCAATAGAGAGGATAGATCCAATATAATTCTTCTTCTTTTCAATATTTTGTTCATCCAAAATGAAGTCTTTCTTTGCTAATCATCAATGTCAAATGAATTATTCACAAGGAACGTTCAATGCGTCTCTAACAAAATATATTTGCCCATTTTAAACAAGGACGAGGTAGACATAAGATCACATTTTGAAAAATTCTTGGAAGACCTAATATCTCATTAATCCACGCAGACCTAGCGAAAAATACCGTATAATGGAAGAACCATTATATGTAGGCAGTATCAATTAGTTTGGATTAAGTTTTAATCATATTAGCATGTTTACTTAGTCCTTGCTTTCTAAGAGTCCCGTAGACTTGGCAGAGATTTATATGCCAGTCGAAAAAATACAGAAAGCTTCTCGTGCTCTTTACTATTATCTCTAATTTTCTCATAGAAAAAAGTGGACTAGGATGATATTAAATGGAACGACAAGGGCAGTTAGGATTCACATAGGAAACCTCAACTTGTTTAGGATTGAGGCATAGCTTTTGTTGTTCAAAAAAGTATTTTGATAGAGTTGCATTTAACATTCCTTGCAAATAATATATTAACATTAATAAACATAAAAGAAAGACTTTCATTTTAGATAAACTAAGAGAGGATTGAGGCAGAATAATTTACCACATCCTCCTAATAAGTATTTTATTTCTAATCAAAAGAAGAACACCAAATTGTACAAGCAGAAGCTTGTGAGAAAATGGGAGAAAAAAACTATTGCTTAATTAAAGTGTTTTACAACCCTATTAGACTTGTGAAGATGAAACTGTTAGCACCTCAAAAATATGCAAGTGATTACCTGGACCTGTGAAGTATGATTAGGTTTCAAAGAAGGTAACATCAGCGGATATAAGGTACCACGGGAGATCAGGAGAATAGCATTGATACCCCTTTTGCGTTCTCGAGTAACCAAGACATACGCACTTAAGAGCACGAGGAGCTAACTTATCTTTTTCCTAGAGTAAGGATATGAACTAAAAACGTGCTTCCAAAGACACGGGGTGGAAGAGGAAGAGAGAACAAAGGTAAGTGGGGGAACAAGACAGAGAATGGAACTTGATTCTGGATAGCTACGATTAATAAGATAGCAAGATGTAAGAACTGCATCCCCTAAAAAACACAACGGAACATGAGATTGTATGAGTAGGGTACGAGCAGTTTCAATAAGATGTCTATTTTTTCTTTCAGCCACCCCATTTTGTTGAGATGTGTACGAACAAGATGTTTGATGAATAATCCCACAAAAGTTCACAAACTGCTAAAATGGGGAGGACAAATACTCTAGGGCATTATCACTACGAAATGTGCGGATAGAAACCCCAAACTGATTTTGAATTTCAGCGTGAAAGGTCTAGAAAATAGAAAACAACTCAGACCGATTTTTCATCAAAAATATCCAAGTGCACCTGGAATAATCATCAATGAACTTAACAAAGTGGCAGAATCCCAAGGTAGAACAGACCCGACTAGCACCCCAAAAACATCTGAATGGACTAAAGTGAAAGGTAACTCTGCTAATGCGAGCGGGTATGCTTACCGAGCTGACATAACTCACACTCTAAAGTGGACAAGTGAGATAAACCAGGTATCATTTTTTGAAGTTTTGATAAACTGGGATGTCTCAATCGTTTATGTAATAAATCTGGCGAATCGGTAACAAGACAAGTTATTGAAGGAAGACAAGATGTGAATCCATGTGATTTTGCAAGGATAAGGTAATAAAGTCCATCTGATTCACGCGCGATACCAGTGATCCGCCCAGTACTGCATTCCTGTATAAAAACAAGGTCAATCAAGAAATAAAACAGCGCATTTAAGTGATTTGGTTAAGCGACTAATGGCTATGAGATTAAAAGGACTATTGGGAACATAAAGAACTGAATCTAAAGGTAAGGAAGGAAGTGGGTTTGCTTGACCTATTGCAGTTGCCATGGTTTGAGACCCATTGGCCATTGTGACTGTCGAAGAGATTGAGAATACAAAATACTAGTGAAAAGAGATTTGTTACCAGAAATATGAGACCCAAAAATTGGAGGATGAAGATTAGGAGACACAAGTCACGCTATTACACGTTTGAACAACGGAATCTGTCTCTGAAGATGTTTGTTCACAAGCTTTATACTGAAGAAACTTAATATAATTCGGTAGAGAAACCATCCAGCTATTCATAGTATCAGATCACATGGCGCTACAATTAATTTCTCAAATTCTTGACTAAAAGTTGTAGGGTTAACTTGAAATATTGAAAAATCAGTAACTTCTTGAAAACTGAAGATATATCTGGGAAAACATAGTTCACAGCAGAGAGAAGGAGCACTATTTTACGCCGGAAAATGCTGTAGCTCGCCGGAAAATTCCAAAATTGTCGGAATTTGCGAGAATAGCACTGGTGGACTCGGAATTGCTGTGCGACCAGGCTGTCCTAAAGAAGCTTGGCCAAAAAATGACTGGAGAAACACTCACGCGTCGGCAGAATTCCAGATCTGGTAGACGCGTGGAGGCGAGTGGAGCATCTGTTGCCGAAAAATCTTTTTTGGGGTTTGGTCGCCGGAGGTTTCTGAGTCTAATGGTGGTGTTGGTTTGTGCACACTCCCCAAGCGTGAGATGACGCAAATAAGTCACTTAGGTCACCGAAAAGTTGCACGGTGACTGAGTTATTTCTTCCCGGATCTCGCTGGAATGACGCACAACGATCTTTACTCACTAATGCTCTGATACCATGTGAGAAAGCACGGGAGAAAAAAATTATTGCTTAAATAAAGTGTTATACAACCATATTTATATATCGTGATTACATAATAATAGGTATCTACTTCCCGATGTGGGACACTATACATGACTAACTACTTAACAAAGCTGACCACCAAACTACACTAACTTCAATTTCCATTCTTGCAGCTATATTCCTTTGAGAAGCAATATGAGAACTATAACAGTTCTAGTTTCAACCTTGCCTATCCTATACCATGAAGTTTCATGCTTGATTCCTATATCTATTGGATAAAGAGTACCCTCTGAACCACTCCCTCCATTGATGTAACGAAAATTAATGGCCTTGAACCATAGAGCAATTTGAAGTTGTAAACCGGTTCAATTTCAAGCGGTAAACCCTTTCTACTGCTACAAAACTTTTTGGCATATATGGAACTTAACCATAATACCTTTTACAACATAAGCAGGGTTCAGTATCTAGTGAAACAACTACAAGTTCAGCTTTGAACTTATTAAATCCAAATTTCATGGGTTTTAGCTAGTATTTCTTATGTTGGGTAGAAGGGGAGTCTTGGCGCAAAGGTAAAAGTTGTGGTCGTGTGACCACGAGGTCACGGGTAGCCGTAGAAACAGTGCAGAAATGTAGCATAAGGCTGCATCATAAGACCCAACGTAGTCCGGCCTTTCCTTCGCGCATAGCGCGAGCTTAGTGCAACGGTAAAAGTTGTGGCCGTGTGACCACGAGGTCACGGGTAACCGTAGAAACAGCCTCTTGCAGAAATGTAGCATAAGGCTGCATCATAAAACGCAATGTAGTCCGGCCTTTCCGAGGACCTCGCGCATAGCGGGAGCTTAGTGCACCAAGCTACCCTTTTTTTTTCCTTGTGTCAAGTTTCGCCTTAAAGGTCAAAGTCATAATTCGATTCAACAAACTTAGCACATACTTGTTCAAGAATTTTGCTCCATAAAGCCCATCTGCTACAATTATTTTGGTAGAGCAAGTTCTTATGGCACTGGTGCCTTCCAAAGTCTCCGACAGCACCCTTTTTCCCACCCTTTTGCCCAGAAGACCAACTACCCCTTTTAAGGAAGAACACCAAAAGCCTATTGTTACCAACACAACATGAAGAGCTCCATAACTACTCTCAGATTCTGATCCTTTAGGCCTAGATGTAGTTTACCTAGACAACTTAAAAGGCTCAGCTGCAGTTAAAATGCAAAATTCATAGTTATGTTTGATTCTGCTCCATTCAGCATTACGGATAGAAAAAATAGAAATAGAGCAGTCAAGAAGGTCAATCGTTGAGTCTATGCAAAGCAGGAAATGCCTATATGTCAATATCACATATAAGTATTAATGACCGAGTTAATCTTATCATAACCCTCCCTTCTGTCACAGGTTACTTTCTATAGGATTAAATCAAAATTACATTTTGATAAATTTAAATTAATATCTCTTATAAATGACAGATCAATCTTTTGTTATCACACCTAGTGCTCTCTTGTATTTTTACAGTGAATGGTTAAAATACAACACTCTACATAGCTATTCAAGGTGCATACTCGATAAAGAAATGAGCGAGGAGGCAATCTCTCAACTAGACCAATCAATTAGTCCTTCTGCCTCATTCATCAGCTGTAACCGCCACTGCTGATGTTTTCTGCGGAATCACACCACCGAGCTGATGGTGATAGGACAGGTGGGAGTTATCTAGTGTTAACTACGCTTTGACATGGTGATGGAACCAAAAGAAATGATCAATTAACATGTCTGGTATCGAATCTATAAACATGAAGTGGGTTGTGACTGATCTCAGAAGCCACTCTTTCTTTCTTTTTCATTTTTTTTCTTTTTTTGACGAGTGATCTCAGGAGAGATGTTAAAAGGGACAAGTTTGGAGACCTCAGGATCTAGAGTGACGTGAATGTGAAGGATAAGGAGTAGCTCTCTTCTAGTTGACTTGGTAAAAAGGAGACTCATGGAAAGACACTATGAGATTAAGAGATTATTTGATCCCTCTGATGGTTCTCCAATGACAGACTGACCTAGGCCTTATCATATTCCTACCTAAATGATGTTTTGATGGACTTTTGGCAAAGTAAAAACATAAATTAAACTGAGACCAAGTTCAAGTTGGCTCCGCTAATCCTATTCCAAATTTCCAACTTCCCAATAGTCTTTCTTCTTCTTTTCATCTCCTCAATATTTGCTTCTTTTCCACAGTTCCTCATACCCTTAAAAACACCAAACACGATTTTGTTTAATTTTTCTAGTCTGAAATGGACTACTAAGGGATCTAATTATCTGTTGTCATAGCCCGTAGGAAGAGTTAAGTAGGCCAAAAGAGAGTCCGGAAAACCATTCCTCCCTCCATATGGTAGACAATATGGGAAAGGAACTAGAGGTTTTTGAACGAAAAGTTAACACCATTTTGGAGAACAAAATCAATTGTATACTTTTGTGTAGGATGATGTATGTGAATGAGGCTGAAATCTTGATAGATTTCATGAGTTCCTTACGGGATTAAGAAGAATTGACTTTTGCTTTCGATGTCACATCACAGCACCACCTTAGAACTGTCTCTGTAATAAAACTTACTTGATCAAAGAATATTACTCTTCAAGAAGCAACCTAAAATGAACAATGCTCATCACATTTTCACAAGGTCTTTATAGTTCTTGGAAACAAGCATGAGAAAGAACTTCCACTGTTACAACGACTTTCACCTCTATCACACAAATCCAAAACCAAACATCATCTTTATAAATTCACAAGCAATTACACAAAGGAGAAGAAAGAAAGAAAGAATAGCAACATTCTTTTGCACATTTCTCTCTATCATTCCTCATAATATGGCCAAACAAGGAAGACAGCTAGGTCACAGAGGAGCTCCACATTCAACCAGATTTCACTCATTATGAGGAAATTAAAAGCACCGTAATCAGAAGAAAAGAGGAAACTTGAACCCAACCTCCCACATTCAACAAAATTTTCCAAAAACAGACAAAACCCAATTCAGCAAACACCAAAACAAATCAAAGCAAGCAAAAACGACTGCATAACTTAAAGAGGAAATTTAGAAACCAAACTTCAACATTCAGCAAACTTGCCCTAAACCAAATAAAACCTAATTTAGCAAAAACCAAAATAAACGAGAAAATACCCGGCGATAAGGCGATAACCAGACTCATATCGCTGCTGATGCCGACCAGTCCGAGCCACCAATTCAGACATTTATGTTCCCAAAGAAAACAAAAAAAATTACTAAAATAAATCTGCTAGTCTTATCTCAATCCTCGGCTAAATCCAATGTAACAAAAAGCCTTTAACCATTCTTGAACTTTCCCTTTTCTTGTAAAATTCCCTCTGCATTGTACTCAACCCGTTNGGGGGGGGGAGGGGAGAGCAAAGAGGGTGCTAGGAGCAGCGCATGAAACGGGGCAACAGGGGGGTTATGTTGGTACGCTCACAGAGAGTCAATTTCGTTCCAGGTCGGTGACAATCTTCCAATGGTTTGTTGAACTTACTTTAACTAGTTTCTCCATACGTGTTATGTATGCCAAGTTCAATAATAATATTAGTGCAATATTACTAAATAATATAATATCGCATATATGATGATTTGTTTGGTGAGATCAAACATACATATATCTGAAGTTCAATTAGATGCATGCAATTTATTTATTTTTAAAATTTTATATGGTAGAAACATATAACGAAATGCATCCCACGTATATTTCTTTATAGACGATATTCTTAGTCGGTGTATGTTCTTTTCATCCATTTTGAATTCTTTGTCATGATCATAACTCTGTTAATGGCATTAATTTTCCTCTTGAAAATGTAACGTAAGTAGACCATATGAGAAAACATATATGGCAGACATAATCCAACATTGAAAACTCTATGTAAATATAAATTCATCATCATTCTCTATTGAACAAATTTAGAATACCCGGTAAGCATAATTCACTTGAAATTGTTCATTATCATGACACTTTGCAATGTTTGCTTCTTTCAATAGTACAATAAGTTAATATACAATTAGAATATAAATATTGATGTATTTGTTTTTAAAAAAAAAAAAAAGGTATAAATATACACTAAGTATTGATATACAATTAGGATACAAACATATATGTATTTGTAAAACAAATGTTGTAAAATGTAGTTGTTTGACATATAGTACCTGATTGGTGTCGAAGAGATATATTTGAAGGTTGTATTGACTGACTCAAAAACTCTCCACAATGTTTCTGGTGATGACATCTTTCTTGCATCTTGAAAATTTCAAATTTCTTCAACGATCAATTTCACGAATTAATTATATATGATTTTTTGATTTGTAAAACTTTATATTGTTTAAAATTTTGGAACACAATAAGAACATATTTGGATCTCAAGCAGAGTAGCACAAAAATTAAACAATGTCATGTGCAAGACGCTGCAAAGAGAATTGTAGCAACGGTAAATATGATGACTTCATTTCAATAACGATAATCGAAAATAATATGTTTGTGAATGAATAGTTGTGACCATTAATGAAGGAGTATGAATTGTTGGTTGAGATTGTTTGTAAGCGTTATATTTTTTGTAAGTAGGGTACTTGATCTAGATATGGAGATTGACTTTCATTAAGTGCAAATTGACCTTAAATACTTAATCATAATTGCAAACAATTGACCATAAAATTGTGGCTAATCCTATATGATTCTTTCATAAATTAAAAGGACACGACTTTAAAGAAAAGACACTTTAAGAGTATTAGTTTTTTTTTCCTTTTTATCTAGATTTAATTAAGATATTTAAATTATTTAGAAGGGCATTTTAGTAATCTAACTTTTAACTTTTGAGCTTCCTACTTTTATAATAATATAGATAAAATGACATAAATACATAGCATGTTTGGCCGAAAATCATTTCTTTCAAAAGTATTTTTTTTTATTAAAGTACTTTTTATCAAAATTATCTTTGCTTTGAAGTAGTTTGTGATTGGCCAAGTTTTTCTCAAAAGTGCTTTTCAAAAAAGTATTTTTGGGAGAAGCTATAATTTTCTTCTTCTCTTAAATTGCTTCTGCTTCTGCTTCTACTCAAAAGTACTTTTTTCTTCTAAAAGTTTGGCCGAACACTTCAACTTTGAAAAAAAAATACTTTTTTTAAGAATAAATGCTTTTGCCTTTGGAGAAGTTTGGCCAAATAGGCTATTAAGCTTCATCGCCCGTTGCTTAAAAGGTTAAGCGGGCTTTTGGGACATAGAATTGTGAAATTTCGGGAGTAAAAAAATTCAAGTGAAAATGGTATTTAAAAATTAGTATTTTGTTTGGACATGAATACAATTTGGACAATATGGTCTTTTGTTTTACTAATTTTCCTTTTAAGAATATGTTGGAGTTTTTTTTACTATTGTTTTTTTTTATGTGAAATTCTAGAAAAATGAGAATAAAATGTAAATTTGAATAATTACCGTATCCCGAAACCATATAGTGACTGGTATTTTTTTAGCTATGCAGTACACATCTCATATGGATCTATCTTTCAACAGCGTAGAACATATTATGAGAGATGTTGAAGAGGGTTAGTTGCTCCGTTATATGACTGCTAATGGGGCAAGTATGGGGGAGGGCCTCCTTCCTCTCTTGCATCATCTTTGCTACGGCCTTGATGGAAACGACGGAACTTGTGAATGCAAATAATTCTATTTTTAAAGGAATCTTAATGATCCACTAGTCAGGACATCACGAATAAAATCAAAAACGATTTTCTAAGAAAACTGTATATTATAAAAAGTTAACAGTAGAATGAAAGTTAGGTTCAAGCGTTGAAAGTTAAGATAAGTTCAAAATAACCAATGAGTTATCCAAATAGGCGTTTGGACATAAAATTTACTTTTTGAAAAAAAAATAGTATTTGGAGTTAATATGGTGGATGTGATGGAGGGGAAGGGTTGGAAGGTTTTTGAAAAACTCATTTTCGAAAAATTTTAAAAAACTTACAAAATATAATGGACAAACAAGTTTTTGAAAAAATAAAACGAAAAAAAAATCTATGGACAAACGGGTCAATGTCACGACCTAATCTCACATAGTCGGGATATCTCCTAACCGTATTTGCTAGGTAAGCCAAGCAATATATAACACAGTGTGAACTGAACATCATCAAGCGAATAATAAAATAAAAATATAAAAATTAATACAACTATCCCCAAAAACTGGTAGTACAAGTCATGAGCCACTAAGATACAACATTGGTGTGAAGAAAAAACATCATCTATTTGACATTTACATAAACAAAAATATAACAGGAACGTTGGTACATCTTCAATGCTACCCTTCGGCTTCCATAATAGCTCGGCTCCAAAATTTGCACGCAAGGTACAAAAGTCTAGTATGAGTACAATCTACCCTATGATTCAGTAAGTATGAATATTAACCTCAACAAAGTAATGGCGAGGTTTGGTCAAAAGATACTCACTTTATACAATCTGTATAGCTCATAAGCATATACAATAATAGAGAGATAGACTTGGAACAAAAGATATCAATAATAAGGTGCACAATAAAATAAAAAAATGTATAAGCATATTTTTTTCAAATAACCAGATCAAGCATATACCAATATATCAAATCGCATATAAAAGAGATTTGTACCAAGTAGCTTCAGCTTAAATATTGGTACATGAATGTAGAGCGTCTAGCATGATAAGGACCTAATTTCACATTACTTCACAAATAACACTTATACGAATGCTCCTACATGAGTGTGAGATGTCTATGCATGATGAAAACTCAATATATGCATCAATCTGATACACTCTAGGTGTGCAATCATCCACTAGCAAGTATCATGCATATATAACATGCGTGAATATGCATATGGCGATAATATGCATGAATATTTTTACATGAGCCTACGATACAAATGCTTGTTCAAGACTCAACCATAATCAATATCCAACGCATCCCACAATCACTCACCACATCCCCTGTGCTTGGCACAAGTGCCCCTCACAATCATACACACTCAGTATTGTACGGGTTCCTGCTATAAATATCCTACTAAGCACAATTCTATGTATCTGCGCTCACAGGGTCCAATTTAACATGGGTGATCACCTGACTCCATAGGGACGGATCTATATCCAAGCACCGCACGACAGAAACCTCTTGCCATAACAAAGTCAATATCACAATAACCACACGACAGTCATCTTGTGACATAACAATATTATTATCACAATAACCACACGGCATAAACCTCGTGCCATAATATCATGCCCTGACCTCAGGGATTGCGACCATCGCTCAACTGAGATGACTCGGCCGAGCAAGCATGTTAGATTTACTTCTACCCAACTCACTCATAAATGAAGAGAAGATAAATTTTAATAATTAACACCAAGAGGATTCATGAACAATCCAATTTCCATCACCATTAATTACTTCATTTCTAATGTCTCAAAATACATACATTTTCATAACTTGAAGTGGAACATGTAATAAATATACGACATTACTAGCTTGACTTCCCCAAAACCAATACATAACACACATTATGTTTATGGGGCCTCTAATAGATACAAAAGAGTATAATGGTACTGTAGGTAACAAGGCTCCAACTATACCTTAAAACATAATGCAGACGGAATAAAAGTTGCACGACCCCGAAATGAAGTGGGGCTCACCAAGTCAACTGGAAGAGAGTGTACTGCTATCACTGGTCAATGCCTTCCGCTATGGAACTACCTGCATCCATTAAAGATGCAGCGCCCTTGGTAAAAGGACGTCAACACATGTCAAATAGTACTAGTATGAATACCAAACACCTGTTCAAGGACTTGGAAATACAACATGAATATGATGAATCATTGTAACAATAAAAGGGCTTAGATAGCCATTAAAGCCATAGCAATTTTATTAAGAGCTTTCGATAACATTTATGAATTTTTTTAAGTTGGGTATCCTCTGCAACCACCATCACACAAAGCGGCCCTGTCACCTCACCCCAATGTATACGGGTGGAGGTACGATGAATATACTAGAAACTCTACACAAAGTGGCCCTGCCGCCTCACCCCAATATATGCGTGTGAAGGTGTATTCGCAATACCACAACTCCATACAAAGCGGCCCTACCGCCTCACCCCAATGCATGCGGGTGGAGGTGTATTCACAACACCACAACTCTACACAAAGAGGCCCATCCGCCTCACCCTAATGTATGTGGGTGAAGGTGTATTCGCAATACTACAACTCTACACAAAGCGGCCCTGCCGCCTCACCCCAATGCATGCGGGTGAAGGTGTATTCATAAAACCACACTTCGGATTCCCAAAACGATTTAGTTTGTCCAAAAGAGTTCTCTTCCAATCAACCATTTGGCACCTTTGGCCTTAGCTAATATAAGTTCATAAGGTCTCATCATATGAGAAATAAGTGTTTAATACACATGATGGTTCTAACACGTTATGCCAATCAAGAATCAATTTTTTACTAGTTTGAATATCCCACATCAATAGCATTCCATATTCGAACTTCACACGATGGAGTTTTGTAAGAACACGGGAATTCCAATACCATAAAAAAAGAGTTTAACCTTCATACCTCGAAAGAGCTTTTCATAGTACAACAATAATGTCCCAACACTCCTAACGATGCCAATCTATAGAGGAGGAGAGAATTACAAGCACGACTAGAGGAATTCTCATGGTAAGAGTTGTTACAACTATGATCCAACCTTTTCCTCAACTAATTCAACAAAAAAACCACCTAAGATGGTTCAACAACTTCCCCATAATCCCTATTAGCTCATGCATGTGATAAATCTACTCTCATCACCCATAATCAACCCAAACCTGAAATTGAAGAATTGGGAAAAGAAATTCTTATCTTTTGAAGCCCTAACAAGTTCTTCTTGATGAAATTCCAAGGTTTGATCAAGGTGAAGTAGTGAAATCCTTAGTCCTCCCTTTCCTCTCTCTAAAATGTCAGGTAATCCCCCCAAAAGGAACCCTTAAGCTAGACAAATGAAATGGGGGTCGAGTTATAAGATTGGGAAAGTGGAGCCCTGATGCAGATCTGTGGTCACATATACGACCGCATAACACTTTTGTGGTCCGCAAAATGGACCGTATAATAGCCCTCCAGCACTGGGGATTTATGCTTCACTCTGCGACAGGTCTGTGGTCCACAGACCAATTTCGCGATCGCATAATTGACCGCAGAACCTCCTTCTCGAAATTTATCATGCTGGTTCTCCATGACTGCGACCACATAATGGTCTTCAAATTTGGCTATATTTCTGTTTGAGGCCTTATTGGCCCAGATTTTATGTTGTAATGTCTAATTAGGGACATCGGTTCGCACGGGCCTTCGAGTCACACCTCCCGAGGCTAGGGTGTGACAAACTTGGTATCAAAGAAAGTCTGTTCTAGGGGTCTATAAGCCATATCTAGTAGAGTCTTTTTTTGTGTATGTCGTGTACTATATTATAAACAAGAGACTATGGGATACTAGGGTGAATACCTTTCTTTCTGATCTAGATTATGTGATAGACCAAAGCCATAAGTACTTACTTCCAATTCTCATCTTGTTTATGTTTATAGTGATGCCTACCACGAGATGTCAGAACATTGTTCAGGGATTGAATGAAGAAGCAGAGGAAGGTACCACCCAGGTGCCATTTTCCCCTATGGGTCAACATGGACCTCACGATGAGGTTGATACTCAGGTTTCGGGAACAACACCATTGCCCTCAGAATGACATAGAAAAACTAATGTACCTCATATACCTCCTCTGGTTGCTTCTGAACAGGAATTGGACATGAGAAATGCAGTAAAGTTGTTGACTCGGTTAGTGGCCTCTCAGGCCCAACAATAGGTCCCTAGCACTTTAGATAGGGAAGTCAACACGAGAGTTCGAGATTTCATCAATTTGGATCCCTAGTATTCATCGAAACTGATCCCAATGAAGATCCCTATAATTTTCTAGATCAGATGCAGCGTACTTTACGAGTTATGCATGCCACCGGTGCTGAGTCTGTAGAGCTTGCCTCGTATAGATTACATGATATTGTTGTGACTTGGTATGAAATTTGGGAGCAATATAGGGGATCTCTTGCTCCGCCAACAGGATGGAGGGAGTTTTCTGGGCATTTCTGCAACAATATTTGCCTATTGAGCTCCGCCAAGTCAAACAAGATAGATTCTTACATTTGGAATAGGGGAACATAAGTGTTCAGGAATATAGCATGCAATTTAACTCCTTTTCTAAGTATGCCTCTTCGGTTGTGGCTGAGATGAGTGATACAATACATCAGTTTGTGGGTGGTTTGGGACCTTATTTGATTAATGAATATACCACTGCTTCTCTAAATCTGAATATGGATATTGCTAGCATTCAAGCCTATGCTCAGAACTTAGAGGATCATAAGAGGTAATAGCGAGCAACTTGAGAGTATGACAAGGGACAACATGAAAGAGCCCGACCTACCGGTGATATGGGAGAGTCACGAGGTGAGTTTAGACCTCCATTTCCACAATATCTATCATGTTTAGTGGCTAATGCAACGTCACAGCCCTAGGGTCAACGTCGCGATCGGATTACCTATTTCGGTCAGGGTTCAAATCCCCAAGGACAGAGCTAACAATATAGTGGAGACCCTAGAAATATAAGGCCCCCAGTGCCGCGTTGTGGCCGATATGTAGGAATTATTTTGGGCTTTGCCGACAGGGTTCAGATTTAAGCTATTCTTGCGGGCAGCCCAATAAGATTATACGTTTTTTCCTGGTGAGGAATATGATGCTGCCAACAGGACTTGTAGCAGCTTGTTCATCATTAACACACCTTCATGAGCAACACATGCAACCATCGATGGGAAGAGGTAGAGCTAAAAGTGGAGCATCTAGCTCGGGTGGACAATAGAATCGTATATATGCATAGGTAACATGACTAAACATAGATTCATCACTGAATGTGGTCACAGGTATACTATCCATATTCTCCATTAATATATATGAATTAATAGATCCAGTTTCCACTTTGTCGTATCTTTCTCCATTTGTTTCTAGTAAATGTGGTAAGGAGCTTGAATTATTACATCAACCATTTGAAGTGTCCACACCTGTAGGTTATCTGTGATAGTTAGGCAAGTATATCGAGGGTTGCATTGTGATGATTCATAATCATCATACCTTAGCCGATTTAAATGAATTAGAGATGATAGAACTTGATGTTATCATGGGGAAGGACTGGTTAGCTTCGTGCTATGCTAATGTGGAGTGTGGGGGTGAAGGTCGTTCGCTTTAGTTTTCCCAAAGATCCCATCATTGAATGGAAGGGTAATGTTGCAGCACCAATAGGGAAGTTTTTTTCTTACCTTAAGGCTCGAAATATGATTTTGAAAGGGTGTATTTATCATTTGGTGTGAGTGTAGGATACGGGGGCAAAGCCTCCAACACTTTGACCGGTTCCGTTTGTTAGTGAATTTCCCGATGTGTTTCCTGATGAGCTCCCAGGTATCCCACCTGAGAGAGAGAGAGATCAAGTTTTCCATCAATGTTCCACTGATATGCAATCGATATCTATCTCTCCATGCAGGATGGATCCTACCGAGTTGAAGGAATTGAAAGCTCAAGTGAGATCGTTTAGATGAGGGATTTATCTGACCCAGTACTTGCCTGTGGGGAGCTCTAATGTTATTTGTTCGAAAGAAAGTCGATTCGTTGAGGATGTGCATTGATTATCGACAACTGAATAAGATAACCATTAAGAATAAGTATCCTCTTCCAATGATCAATGATTTGTTTGATCAATTGTAAGGCGCTAAGTATTTTTTGAAGATTGATCTCTGACTAGGTATCATCAGTTAAGAATGAAGGAAGAAGATATTCCAAAGACAGCCTTTCGAACCATATATGGTCATTACAAGTTTCTCGTTATGTCCTTTGGCCTAATCAATGCTACCAACAACTTTTGTAGTTCTGATGAATCTAGTGTTTAAGCCATTTTGAGATATCTTTGTGATTATGTTCATAGATGATATTCTAGTATATCCATGGTCAAAAGCAGAGCACACTGGATATTTGGGAAAGGTTTTACGCACGCTCCAGGATCACAAGTTGCGTGCCAAGTTTTCCAAATGTGATTTCTTGTTGAACCCAATGGCTTTAGTTGGCCATATAGTATCGAGATAGGGTATCAAAGTTGATAGTCAAAAGATTGAAGCAGTTAAGAATTGTCCAAGTTCCACAACGCCTACGAAGGTATGTAGTTTCCTATGCTTAACCAGTTACTACCGAAGGTTTGTAGAGATTTTCTCATCCATAGATTCTCCATTAATGAAGTTGACACATAAGGCAACTAAATTCCAATGGACCGACGTTTGTGAAAAGAGCTTCCAAGAATTAAAAGACAGGTTGACCTCAATACTAGTTCTAACTCTACTTGAAGGACTTGAGGGCTACGTTATATTGTGATGCCTCTAAAGTAGGATTGGGCAGTGTTTTGATGCAACACGATAGGGTTATTGCATATGCTTCAAGGCAGCTGAGAGAACATGAGCAAAATTATCCAACCCATGATCTGGAATTAGCAGTTGTCATCTTTGCTCTAAAAATATGGCGTCATTATTTGTATGGGGTTCATGTTGACATATTTACAGATCATAAGAGTTTGGAATACATATTCAAGCAAAAAACGTTGAATTTAAGATAATAGAGATGGCTTGAATTGTTAAAAGATTATGATGTGGATATTTTATACCACCCCGGGAAGGCAAGCATTATGGCCGACGTATTAGGTTGGAAATCCACGGGCAGTCTACGACATGTGGAAAATTTTAAGTTGGAGGTGACCAAGGACCTGAACTAGTTGGCTAATTTATGTGTACAATTATTTGACACTGATGGTGGAGGGGCCATAGTTCGAAATTATGCTGAATCCTCATTAATAGGAGAAGTAAAAGCATGACAATTTGACGATCCAAACTTTGTGAAAATAAGAGAAAGCATTCCCTTTCAAAAGAAGCAAGTGTTTGAGGTATCCAAGGACGGGGTCCTTAGATACCATGACCAGTTATGTTTGCCCAATGTCGGGGGAATTCAGAGTTAGATCATGGTAGGGATTCACCAATCTCGATATTCTATTCATCCAGGGTCAACCAAGATGTATATTTGACAACTATATTGGTGGGATAACACGAAGATAAACGTTTCTCAATATGTTGCTCAGTGTTCAAATTGCCAACAAGTTAAGGTTGAACACTAGAAACCAGGAGAACAACTTCAGAATATGTAAATCCCGATCTGGAAATGGTAGATGATCAACATGGATTTTATTACTGGATTACTACAGTTACTCTGAAGGATTGATTACATATGGGTTATCGTGGATCGACTCACGAAGTCAGCTCACTTCCAACCCGTTAATACTATTTTCTCGATTGAAGAATATGCTAAGTTATATATCAAGGAAATTGTTCGACTTCATAAGGTTCCAATTTCCATCATATCGTATAGAGGTTCCTAGTTTACGACTAATTTCTTGAGATGATTCAAAAAGGATTGGGTTTGAGGATCAACCTCAGCACAACCTTTCATCCACAAACAGACGACCACACTGAATGCACTATCCAAACACTTGAGGACATGTTACGAGCCTGCGTTTTAGACTTCAAAGGAAATTGGGAAGATCATAAAATCTTACTTAGATAACTAATGTCGAAATTTTGGAGTTTGCTACGAGAGACTGGTATTCTTAAGGGTATCGCCTATGTAAGGCGTGATGAGGTTTGGTAAGAAAGGAAAACTCAGTCCCCGATATATTAGACCATATCAAATTATTCAGAAATTTTGTCAAGTGGCTTATAAGCTTGAGCTTCCCACGGAATTAGAGGCGGTGCATCCGGTATTCCAATATGTCTATGCTTCGAACTGAAATTCTTGGATAGTCACAAGAAATCCTACTTAACTTATTTCCTTATTTTTTGACCTAGGTGATCCATCCCGTAATACCCCTATTGAAAATATTCAAATCACTGATGACCTATCTTACGAAGAAATTCCAGTGGCTATCCTAGATCGTCAAGTTCGTAAGATCCGAACCAACGAGGTAGCTTCAGTTAAAGCACTTTGGAAGAACAATAATATAGAATAAATGACTTATGAAGCTGAAGAAGACATGAAATCCAAGTATCCCAATTTTTTCCATGCTACGGGAGGAAACAATAGGACTACTATGTCGGGCACAACTCAAAATGACGAAAAAAGATTGCAAGGAGTGACAACGATTCAACATTTGAGGATGAGTGTTCTAAAGGGAGGGATGACGTTACACCCCACATTATTCCCCCACATATAAAGTTGAAAATTTATGAGGTTTAAGTACAACCAACCAAATTCTGGCACGTGCAAAGGGGCTACTACATGTGACCAAATTGGGCCAGGTGTCCCACCGAGCGCAATGGTCGGAGCGGGGCAACGCGTTTAGCATTCAGCGCGGTGAAGTTTTCTAGACTAGGTATAAAAGGGCAGTGCACATATCTTCTCTTTCATTCTAGGAGATATCACTCACTTTAGTTCTCTCAACCCCTTTTCTTTAAATTCCCAAGTAGTCTAAAGATAAATCGGGGGCGAATCTTGTAGGGTCTAGCGTGAAGAAATCTTGAAATCGTCACTATATTATCTATTGTCTTGATATATTGATTTTGGAGATTCATTAGAGGCAAATTTAACCACCATAGAAGCGTAAGAACTCAGGAAGTGTAGCTAGTTCTTCAATAAGGTATGTAAGACATCCTTCTTTCTTGGCATGAATTGATGTAAGCGATTCCTTCTAAATGGTTCTTACATTCTAAGTCTTACATGATGATGTTTTTCTCGTTCTTGTATGTTCTTTAATGATGACACCTTCTTATATGTTTGAGATATTCCCAGATGGTATTTTGAGGTTGGAAAATATAAGTCATTTAAATTCTAATCTTGGTATCACTTGAAATGGAGCTTGCATTACACTTATATATATGTGTATCTATTTTACTTTACCTAGATGCGCTATAGTCAAATGTGTGTGAAGCATATTGTGCAACAACTGATCAGCTAGGTATGACGAAACATAATGTGCGATGTGAGGCTACCGATCCCTCTTGAGGCCGAGTACATTGAGTCATATTGAGGTCGGGTACAACCGAGATCTCCTGAAGCTGGGTATGACCAAGTTCTCTATGAGACCGGTGTACGAAGTGATATATGAAACAGTTACCGAGATCAATATGGCCGAGTAAGACCGAGTCTTTCTAAGACCAGGTACATCGAGTTTTGTTGAGACTAGGTACAACCGAGATCTCCTGAGGCCGGGTATGATGTGGTAACAAGATGAGACTTTACTGAGTCCTCTTCAAGGCCAGGTACGATATGATACAATATGATGTCCCCAAAGAGTGGCTGTATAATACAATACTATCGACTTAATGCATAGCACCAATGAGTGGCCTCACTCTTACAAAACTTGCATGCATTCATGACTCATGGGTTACCACAGTGTATTCCTTAGTTGCTTGCCTTCAGTATTCAGGTTGAGATTATGTATTCATACCTCTTATTCCTTGTCTTTGATCCATGTATCTTATCAGTCTTACATACTCAGTTCATTTTCTGTACGGACACACTTTTCTTTTGGGTGTTGTGTTCATGCCCACACGTACAGATAGACCCGGTGACGTCCCTCCCAAGTAGGGTGCACGTTTCAACTGTTGATTGTTGCACTCCACTTCTTCGGAGTAGGTGTTCCGAAGTCGATAGGAACTGAAGCATATATTCCAATCCTTTTGGGTAAGGTAGGGCCCTGTCCAGATCGATATATGTTATTGTATATATTTCCCTTTTGTACTCTTAGAGGCTTGCAGACTAGTGTTTAGATGTATGTAAAAGTTGGTTGTAACCTTGTTGGCAACTGTCGTATTGGCCCAGTTATGTTGATATGCATATTTAACTTGGAGGCCTTATCGGCCCTGATTTAAATCTTCATTTTTAGAAGATTTTAAGTTCGGGCGTCGTTGGTAGTTACATCTTCTTAGGTTGAGGTGTGCCAGAAAAATACAAAATATGAGTAAAAATCACTTACCCACAAAGTAATGATAAGAATACTCTAAAAATGCCTCTTCCTGAACTCCAAAACTTTGTGGGAAAAGGTGACTAAATCGCAAAATAAGTAAAAAAATGTAGCAGATGTCCCAGCTCGAATCAGAAACTAGATGATCCTGAAGCTCACCTTTGACAAGCCCAACATAATCCTTACGAGATTCCACCCAAGATAGCCTTTCAAATCACCTAATTTGTCCTTAAAATGAGAGAGATATGATGTTTTAAAGGAAGTCGAAACTTATACGAACTTAGGGACATAATCGGCATTTTTGGAATTATCGCCCTAGAATATTCAGCAGTTGCAAAATCTTAGTTTTAGCACCCGAAACTCATCGGGAACCTCCCAGACACAAACCATAAATGTATTTAAATCATAGTACACGCTACAAACCTTCTCGGTCACTCAAAACAACAAAAAGATGTCGTCTTGACCTAATGTTGGACATGGTCAAACACCAAATTCTTAACTTAACTAGTCTCTTAACCAATGACCCAAACCACACCGATCCCCTTGGGACCCCGTCCAATCATACCAAAAAGTCCAAATACATTAACCAAACTTATCCAAAGTATAGAAACACCGCAAATAACATCAAGACCAAAAATCAAAGATCAAATCAATCTCTTAACTTTCAAAACAACCCAACTTCACTGAACGCGTCCGAACTACACTTAAACATTCCGGATCACTATCAAACTTTGCACACAAGTTTGAATCAACCAAATGAACCTATATAAGATCTCAAAACTTGCATAGGAGTTCGATAATAACAAAGTCAATTCCAAGTCAAACCTTTGAATCCTTCAATTCTTCAAATTGCCAATTTTCGACAAATAGAGCAACAACCTTCTAGAAACCTCCAAATCAAAATTCAAACATACTCCCAAGTCCAGAATCACCATACAAACATACTGAAACTATAAAATTCCGATTCTGGGGTCGTTTACTTGGGAGTTAAACCTTGGTCAACTCCTCTAACTTTAAGCTTCTAAATTGAGAATTACTCTTCTAAATTAATCTCGAACATCTCAAAAATCAAAACAAGCCATACATGCAAGTCATAATACATCATATAAAGTTACTCAAAGTCTCAAATCATCGAACGAAATAACAAATCTCATAATGACCGTTCACGCTGTTACATTCTCCCCCATTTAAATATACGTTCGTCATCGGACGTGCAATGAGTCATTCCAAAGTCATAAAATATCTATATATTCTCATCTTAAACATACTCGTGGGTGATCTCATGTCACCTCAACCCATATAATTCCATTAACACAATCCTAACTGAAGATATTTCTTTCAACATTGGCCATAAGTCCTTTGACCAAATTTGACTATCTGGAACTTCCTCCAAGATCCGATTCTTGCTGATATACACTGTATTGATCCCCACAGTTTGCATCAAGCATAAATTTACTTCTAATATGTAACCACACGATGTACCCCATAACTCATATTGTAACGACCCGATCGGTCGTTTTGAGCTTTAGCATTTTGATTGGTTGTTTGACATATTGAATAACTTCATATGATTCATTATGACTTGCATATATGATTTGTTTTTATTTTCAAGAGATTTGGAGTTGATTTAGAAGATTAATTCTTAATTCAAAATCTTTAAGCTGGAAGAGTTGACCAAGGTTTAACTTTTGAGTAAATGACCTCGAAATTGGGATTTGATTATTTTCATAGGTTTGTATGGTGGTTTTGGACTTGAGAATATGTTTGGAGTTAAATTTGGATGTTCCTAGATGGTTTTGGACCTATTTTTAAAAAGTGGTAATTTGAAGGATTGAAAAGTTCATAGGTTTTACTGGAAGTTGACTTTAGTGTTATCCGAATTTGATTAGTGTTTCAGGACATTGGATAGGTTCATATGGCTAATTATTCATTTGGCTAATTGTTAGTTGTGATCCGGAAAGTCTAAGTATGATTCAGACGAGTTTGGCGAAGTTTTTAATGTTTGAAGTAAGAGAATGACTTTGATCTTTGATTCTTAGTTTTGATGTTATTTGTAGAGTTTTGAGCATTGCGATAAGTTTGTATAATATGTTCGGACTTGTTGGCATGATTGAATGGGGTCCCGAGGAGCTCGAGTGTGTTTCGAGGTGGTCTTGGACCGTTTCAGTTGAGTTTTCATAGCTGATATGTTGGTGTGTTGCAGTGCATCGCGATCGCGGATCAAAGGTCACAATTGCAAAGAAGGATTTTGGCAGTTTGGAATTCATTCATTGTGTTAGAGAAAAGGACTCACATTCGCGGAGTGTTGGGGATGCTAGCTATAACGTTTACGCATGTGGCTTCACATTCGGGAAGACTTGGAGGAGGTCAGGTAGTAGACTAACGCGCTCCTGACGGCTCTCTCATGTTTGCGGAGTGGTGAGGCCTGTTGGCCTTCGCGTTCGCGTGAATTTGGTCGCATTTGTGGAGAAGGGGTTAGAGGCGGTGATGGTTTATACATCATGATCACGATGTCTTTGCTGCTATCGTAAAGAGTACTGCTGGGCAGAGTATATAAGTTTCAATTACTGAGATTTTAGCTAGTTTCATATTTTGAGCCCTAGACTTCGAGAAGAGGAGATTTTAAAGAGAAATTTCACTAATACCTTAGAAGTAAGTGAATTTCACTTGGATTTGGTTTTATATATTGATTACCCATAGATTTATACACCTTAAACTTGAATTTTTGAAAAGAACTTTGGGGTTTTTGTCTACACTTTAAGAAAGTGCATTTTGGGGAGTTGAGTACCAATTTGATCTCTATTTTGGAAACTTTTTATCTATTTGGACTCGACAAGTTATGGTTAATCATATTTTGGTATTGGTTTTGGATATGGGGCAAGCGGGCTCGGTTTGACTTTTGGGAATTTCTTCAAAGATTTGAGCTTTACGAATTGGGATCGCTTCCTATAACATTGTTAACTTCCTTGGATACTGTTTGTCTTGGATTTGCGCAATTGGGAGGCTAGAGCGAGTTTTGACGCGATTCAAGATTGAAGACTATCCCAGATGAGGTAAGATCTTGCCTAGGCTTGATTAAGGGTATTTTTTCGTTGGATATGGTACATGTTATATGTTGGGGGTGACATATATGCGAGGTGACATGCCGGGTAGATCTTAGGCTTTTTTGCCTTGTTTTTCTATCATGTAACTTTGATAACATGTTTTCTCCACTTGTATGACTACATGTGTTATTATTCATGCTAGAAACAATGTCTAGGATATTTTCTTATGTGTTGAGACATGATAGGGCCATTCTTACTATGTTGAGCTATTTGCCTTAGCCGTAGTCATATTTTTCAGTCATGATATTATATCCGCGTGTTATATCTCTGTCCCTGGTGCACTTTTTATCTGTTATCTCACATGTTGTTAGTGTCCTTGTGTGTGATATAGGCTTGAGTTGTGATATGGCATGTTGGTATATTCTGTGCGGTATATTGATTGTAATAATATTAGATGTTGGCATGTCAAGACTTGAGGAGATCGATGGTTAATTATGGGCCATAGAGCCATATTGAGCCGATTGATGACTGATCTTGGGCCATAGAGCCATGTTGATATTGATAGTGAGGTGACGCTTGTGTCAGGCTCAAGAGTGGGTTGAGTGATATTGATAGTGAGGTGACGGTTGTGTCAGGCCCCATAGTGGGTTGAGTGGTATTGATCGTTGACTTTGATCCGATTGGCGCTTGGTTAGGTTTCGCCCCTCCAGAGTCAAGAGATAACCCATGTTACTTTGGCCCCGTGAGTGCAGGCACTTGATATGTGCTTAATGAGGGGCTTATGCACGGGCACCAATACAGTTCTAAGTGTGTGTGTAATGATCCATTGACACTTTTCCAAACACCATGAGAGTATGATTCAGGGGAATTGTGTCAGGCACCGTGAGAGTGCTAAGAGTATGATTGAGGTGTACATGTGCTAGACACTATGAATGTGCTAATATTGTGTATACTTGATGATTAAACTATAATATTATTGATTTGGCATGTATATTTGACATGCCGCCATAGCTAAGATTAAACACCTGATGTTTAGAGATTGAAATCACAATTTTACCTTGATAAATCTCTGTCTAAGTGATTTCCATGGAAAAGTTGATTCCTTGACTGATATTCTAAAAAACATGCATATTTCTCCTCTTATTGTGTTAGAGCTTGTTATTACCTGAGCTTATTTTCCCTATATGCCATTAATCTATTGTTATTGTTGTTGTTGGCTGTGGTAAGTGATCATTTGACTTTTCTAGCCTTGCAACTACTTTTTCCAAGGTTAGGCTTGCTACTTGTTGAGTAGATGGTTTCGGTTGTACTTATACTACACTATACACTTCGTGTGCATCCTAGTATTGTTGATAGCGGTAGTGGCTAGTGAGCTGTTTATCCAGATTTCACGACCCAAAATCCCCACTAATCAAGGTCGTGATGGCGCCTAACACCGCTTGCTAGGAAACCTAACACACAACAATAACACAAAAGAATTGGAATTAACGACTAACAATAAGATAACGATATAAAGTAAAAGCAACTTAAAATGTATACATAATAAGTGTAGAATCAATACTAACACTCAACCATCCTAAGACGTGGAATCACAAGTACATGTGCAACTAGAGTTTACTAAATACATTATTTTGAAAGAAATACAATATTGTCTGTGTAACGATCCGGCCGGTCATTCCGAGAATTTAGCCCCGTTTCCCCCATTTCTGCTTCATTTTATGTGGTTCACCTTCATTTATGTGTGTTGGGTCGGGTTCAGAGTGGTCATGATGAGAATTGAGGCGTTGGTCCCTCAAGGTAGCTTAATAGTTGAGAAAGTCAACTAAGAGTTGACTTATTGGTGAACGACCTCGGAATGTGGATTTTATGGATCAGATAGCTTCGTTAGGTGAATTGGGACATAGGAGTATGCTCATAATATTTTTGTGATGTCCGATGTAGAATTAGGATTGAATTGGCGAAAGTTAGTTTTTGACGATTTTCGGTCGGCAGTGGGAAATAGGCTATCGGGGTCGGAATGGAATCCGGAAGCTGGAACAGGTTCTAATGTCATTTAGGATATGTCTGCAAAATTTCAGGTCAATCGGAGTTGTTTTGGATAGTTTCGTCATCGTTGGTGGATTTTAGAAATTTCAAAGTTATTAGGCTTGAATCCGATGTAAATTTGGTGTTTTGATGTTAGTTTTGGTATTTTTGAGAGTGCAACTAAGTTTGAATAATCATTTATGATGTGTTGGTAAATTTGGTTGGGGCTTCGAGGGGCTCGGGATTAATTTCGGATGGTTGGCGGGAAGTTTGGAGTGACTTTGGTAAATATGCAGGTTGCTGTTCCTGGTGTTTTCGCACCTGTGGAAAGGGAGCCGCATGTACGGTTCCGCAGGAGTGGACTGGGCTGCGCAGGTGCGAGATTTGGTTGTGTGGGGAGTGGTTTGCAGGTGCGAGGAATTTTTTGCACCTGCGAAGGAGTATCGCAGGTGCGGAATTGGGATACCCCAGGGGAGATCGCAGGTGCAGAAGGAGCATCGCACCTGCGAAGCCGCAGGTTCAGAGAAGTGGCCGCAGGTGCGGAATTTGGTCCGGTAAGTGGGATTCCGCAGGAGCGCACCTGGGACCCCAGGTGCGGGTCCGCAGGTGCGACTAACTGTCCGCAGGTACGGAAATGACTGGCAGAACAGTATAAAAAGGGCCTCCGTGAAATTCATTTCATTTCACCATTTTTGTATGCGAAAGGAGCTCTTTTGAAGGCAGATTGGAGAGGGGATTCGTGATTCTTCAGTGAAGGTAAGTTCTCGGGTTATTATCATCATTTCTATGCTATTTTAATTCGGATTAGGCTTGTATTTGAAAGATTAAAGTAAGAAAAGTTTGGAAAATGGGAGGAAAGAGTTGGGAATTTCTTTTGGCAATTTTAGTGGGAAATTGTGGTCCGGTTTTGATGTTCTTGGTATGTACGGTCTCGTGGGAGGATAAGGGTTCTTATGCTGTAAATTTTATCGGATTTTGAGACGTGGGCCCGGGGCTCGGGTTTGGCCGAATTTCGAGATTCTTGTATAAATTGATAATTTTCGATTGGGTTGTATTCCTTGAGTATATATTAATGATGTTGAACTGGTTTTGGCTAGATTCGAAGCAATCATGAGCCAATTTGAGGGAAAAGAGCATCGCAGATTAGTGTTTTGGCCCGGTAGAGGTAAGTAATGATTGTAAATCTTGTCCTGAGGGTATGGAACCCCGGACTACATATTTTCTCATTGATTTTTGATAGGCGCACATGTCGGATGATGAGTATGTGGTGCGTACTGATTTTTGGATTGGACTAGGTCCTCTCCTCGGCAACTAATGAGTTGTATATTTACTCAAAACCTTATGTTAAATTATGTTCTAAAGATTTGTGAAATATTTGGGCTATACGCCGTGTTTGGGACCCCGTGTCGATCTGTTTAGACCCCTTGGGGGCTTTTTACTGCTGTTTTCCTCACTATTTGTTGATGATTTTACTTAGCATCATTTTACATACTGCTTTTCAAAACTCAACATGATATACACCACTTTGAGATTTAAACTGATGTTTTGGGTCGAGTACCCTATTTTACTGATTCGCCCGAGGGGCCTTTCGAGTGGTTCTGCTGAGTTTGGCCGAGGGCCAAGAGTGATGGTGAGGTGCTGAGTGATATTAGGGCTTGGGATGAAGGAGCCCCTTCGGAGTCTGTACACACCCTCAATGAGCGCACCGAGCACCGAGTGACAATTGATGGGAGGCCGAGTGACGAGTGATTGGGAGACATGAGTGATTGTGAGGTGCTGAGTGACTGTGAGGCATGCCCGAGGGGCTGATTTGATACATGTTTTCCCGAGGGGATACTTATGATTTTACTACTTTCATTTGCATACTAAATCTTTCGGTTTGAAGTTGTTAAACATATGCATTCATTAAAGGATTTTTCTGAAGTTGATTTTAAGGAATGATGATTTCACATATCTATGTTATACTGTTGGAAAGAAAGGTCGTGCCTCTTGTGATTTGATGACATTGATTTTTATGTTTTTCTTGCTGCTCAAACCTGATTTATTTTCATTACTACTTAGTTAGCGTACTTACATTACTCCCTGCACCTTGTGTGCAGATTCAGGTGTTAGGGCAAAGTGAACTGCCCATCTGTTCCAGAGATTCTCGGAGGTTTGCGAGGTAGCTGCATACGTCTGCAGTCCTTCTCCCTCTCTTGTTTAATATTATAGAATTTATTTTCATTGAGTTGTATATTTATGTAGATGCTCATGACCAGTGACTCCGGGTTCTCGGGGGTTGTATTTATTATTCAGTATAGTTTGGACTATTTTTATAAATGTTTAAAGGAAACTTTTATGGGTAATCAATATAGTAAAGAGGTAAATGGGAGTTTATTATGGTTTGAGTGAAGTTTTGGCTGGCCTAGTTCCATGATAGGCACCATCACGACTGGCCTGGATTTGGGGTCGTGACAACTTGGTATCAGAGTGCTAGGTTACATAGGACTCACCGGTCATGAGCAGGTTTAGTAGAGTCTTGCGAATCGGTACCTAGACATCTGTACTTATCTTCGAGAGGTTGCGGAACCCTTAGGAAAATCTCACATTTTTAAAAATTCTTGTCGTGCAAATCCATTGTATTCAGCCAAGAGTGTAACTCTTGAATTCCTTCCATGTCTTCGAACGCGCACGAGGGTGCTTGGTATCAGCTGTGCATTGACGGCTAGTGGCTTCCATCGATGAGATATGATTTTGGCATATTGGTAATGGGCCAGTCGGGAGGACTTGAGGCCGGATTCATTCTGTGGCTTGATATTGAGATTTTTGTTGTGTGAGAACATGTAATTGGGGACTTGTATGTCCGTTTGTGTTCTTATTGATGAGAATTGGTGACTATATGCCTATGGGGTGGGTATGAATTGATGGCTAGATGTGTTCAGACTGTGAAATGTGTCGAATGGGTTGGCTGGAAATGTGGTAAGATTTATTAAGTGTTTGATTTCTGTCTCGATTTGGTATATGGCCTGAGTTGTGAGTATGTTGGAAGACCTCTCATTTTGTGTAGTTGTGGAGTGAAGCATATTTCTCTGTTGGGTTATGAGTTCCCAGCGATGTCTTATGAGTTGATCGTTTGCCCCAGTAACGTTCATGTATTTGATTGACGGTGTATTCCAGCCGTATTAGCGCTCCTTGTTATTGTATTCATTGATAGCGTCCTGGCATATTCGTGTAGCCGGGAGTAGCATACTCAGTATCTGTGGATGGCATTATAAGGATTCTAGGAGGAAAGGATCTATGCCAATTCTCCGAGTATGAAGTCTGGCTCAGTTCAGTAGAATTCTTGGGACACGTGGTGTCCAGTGAGGGTGTCCATGTGGTCAGTCATGTGTGGGTAGAGCTTCCAGAAGCTCGAGATTTTTGTGACCGCCGTTCCAGTGTTAGTTCTGCCATCAGCTTCAGGTTTTTATCGCATATTGTGGTGCCTCGAGGGTAGGTGTTGGTTGTGTTCAGATGCAGGAAGGTGTAGTGATTGCGAGATAGTTCTGGTATTCAGAAGTGTATGGAAAGATAGCAATTAAGGCTAAGCGAGCAGGGGTATCTCCTGCGGGTTGTCCCAGGGCATGTGGTCCCTATATAGTTCTGTAATAAGTTCTCTCCTACCAGTAAAAAACATGTTGTAATGGGAGTTTAGATCGCTTGTGGAAGTTGGCGTGACTATTGCAATGGTGGATGCGAGATTGGAGATTGACTTGAGTGTTAGATGGTTTGGGTCATATAAGCTTATGAAGGATTTAGTTGAATCCCACCACAACATGGTGGTAGTGATAATGTGTGGATATAGTCTTGTTTGTCTTGATCCTTGGCTTTGAGCCAAGTGGGGGAGTTCGTTATTGATAAGTTGATTACATGATTATGTGTGGTATTGGTTTCAGTTCGAGGTATATTGGTAAATCAGTTATGACCTGCAGGCATGGGGTCTGGGAATGTCACGAGTAATGGAAATTTCTTTGATATAGGTTGTAATGTACTTGTTTGGGTAATTGGATTCTATTGAATGATTTAGTGGAGATTGTAAAAGGTGTAGTGTGTGCAATGTATGAATTTTCTCGTGGCTTCAAGTGAGTGGATTACTTTCCTAGTATGTTAGTGTGCATACGGGTTAGGTCGATTCTGTCTAATCGGTCAGTGTGATTGAGATTTACGTTAGAGGATGTCAAGACTTGTGGTATTCTACATATCGGTACCAAAAAGGTGAAGGTAATGGCTTTAGATTCGCAGAAGTCTCTTTAGGGTAAAATTTTCTAATGTGGTGCATTTGGGGATAATTGAGGGAGTATTCAGTCGCTTATGAGCATTAGACGGTATGGTTTTGTGCTTGGGTCACGTGTGGTGAGTCTGGGTTGTAAATTTGTGGTATTACGATAGGAAAAAGTATCAATTTGAAGGTAACCCTGAAGAAACTTGGGTAAATGGGGCGACCTGGTGGTAGGTCGGATCGGCAGGGTAAGGGATACGATTAGTTCTTTGGGTGTTCGTCAGGTGACGGGTTTTTCGGGTGTTTCTTAGCAATGCTCTTGGATTTTGAGTGGTCTGCGTAGTTTGGTTGAGATATAAGAGTTCAGTCCTGAAGGTTTGGTGTTGTGCAAATGGGATTTCGGATAGTTCCTGGTGGTTTCTACCGCGGTTAAGGGTGCATATTTTCTTGTGGCGTGTAGTGAATTTGTTTCTAAAGGGGATCCAATGGAAGTTCTTACCTAGTTGGGTACGTAGTTGCTTGTGGCTCAGAAGGGACCATGGAGTTCCCGTATTTTTCCTAGGTTGGCATGGCGTGTGCGGTATGTTGGGTGGAGTTGAGATTTGCATATGTGAGGTCACAGTTTGGTTCCAGAAGGAAGGTCGTAAATTCTTCGGCAGCATGGGCAATTTCAGATGACTAGGTAATCACCAATTGGTGCGACTTGATGAGGGTATATATTTCAGAAAGAGCAATGTGTTTGAGTTAAGGGTACCTTATTGGTATCGCGGCGCCCTATGGTTGAACCGACTGTTGATATTCAAGGTTGCTTGGTGAATGGAAGAATTATAGGGGTATTCCCTGTGGAATGAATGAGTATTTGGGATGTGTTATGTATTTGAGCGGTGGAGTTGTGGTCAGATATGGTAATCCGTACGTTTCATGGACTTCGAGACTGAGAGTCCTCATAAACATGATATTTTGTGGAAGTAAACTATGAAGATGCGAGCAGAGCTCGTCGGATATTAGTATGTACCATGATTATGTCATTCTGAACTTTTCGGTAAGTTATCTACCTATTATGGGTGATCAGAGTTAATTTAGGGTCGTTGGTAGGCTATTATGGGTGCATGTTCTGCACCGGGTCGGAATCGTTGACTCGGAGTTCCTATTATTGAGAAATGTACCATTTGATTGTGATTGATTTGTTCGTGTTTTGGAGTGATCTATGAGTTACCCTTCGGTGTTGCGAGGAGTGGTGATTATTGGTTATATACACATATGGTGCGGTTCTAATTGGGCGTTATATCTTGATTTGAGTAAGGTAAGTAATTGGGTGTTGCGGGATTAAGACGTGTTGGTTATATACCTTCTGTTTCGGGTGGCATGGTATCATCCGGTTTTCCCCTGTGGTTATAACAATGCACTTTGAGTACTTGATGTCGAATTTCAAATGGTTATTGATATTTGGGCAAGGTGTCTTGAAATATTCCAAGTGGACCAGCGGTTGGGTGAGATCGCGCAGTGTAGCAGAGTTATGTAGGGGTATGACCTTTGGTATCAGATTCATGTATTTTTGATTTCTACGGTGGGTGCCAGGCTGCTAGTATGATGTGGTGATGGTAATTTTTAATGGCAGGATAGTCCTCTCGTGTGGATCTTTTATACAATTTGATTACATTGGGAAGTTGCTGTTAAGTGCACAAGTTGCACAGGTTTTGGCTTCAAATTGTATCGATGTGTCGAATGGTTAATGTCATGTTATCAGGGTGGTTGTGATGGATGAGAGAAGGTCATTGGATCTATAATGAATATTTTCAGAATTTTCTACAACATAGTTGGAAGGATAAATATCGGGAGTCGGCTTCAAAATCTGCTATAATTCCTGTTTGGGAAGGGGGAGTTTCATGTGTGGTTGATCGGACGAATGGTTGTTAGTTCTATGTGCTTCATTCATCATCGGCAATGTATGGAAGTGTTAGAGCGAGGCATTTCTTGATAAGAGGTGGTGTACCGGTATTAGGTTGTTCTGAGCAGTTATTGAGGTTAAGAGTTATTGCTATGAGAGTTGGGTCACGCGGTGTATTATGTGATTTCATCTGGGGTACGTATATGGCTTGATTCAGCATGTTCAGTTTATAGTTATGGAAATTTTGATCTTATATATCATTTTAGAAGTGGGAATATGGCTCTAAGGTTTATGGGCTAGGATTTGGATTTCGAAATTTCAACGGTATGGTGCTATTGGACCTGGGACCGCAGGTTCGACTAAATGTCTGCAGGTGCGGAAATGACTGGCAGAACATTATATAAAGGGCCTCCGTGAAATTCATTTCATTTCACCATTTTTGTATGCGAAAGGAGCTCTTTTGAAGGCAGATTGGAGAGAGGATTCGTGATTCTTCAGTGAAGGTAAGTTCTCAGGTTATTATCATCGTTTATATGCTATTTTAATTCGGATTAGGCTTATATTTGAAAGAGTAGGTAAGAAAAGTTTGGAAAATGGGAGGAAAGAGTTGGGAATTTCTTTTGGCAATTTTAGTGGGCAATTGTGTTCCGATTTTGATGTTCTTGGTATGTACGGTCTCTTGGGAGGATAAGGGTTCTTATGATGTAAATTTTATCGGATTCCGAGACATGGGCCCGGGTATCGGGTTTGGCCGAATTTCGAGATTCTTGTATAAATTGATAATTTTTGATTGGGTTGTGTTCCTTGAGTATATATTAATGATGTTGAACTGGTTTTGGCTAGATTCGGAGCAATCGGGAGCCAATTTGAGGGGCAAGAGCATCACTGATTAGTGTTTTGGCAAGGTAGAGGTCAGTAATGATTATAAATCTTGTCCTGAGGGTATGGAACCCTAGACTACATATTTTCTCACTGATTTTAGAAAGTCGCACATGTCGGATGACGAGTATGTGGCGCGTACTGATTTTTGGATTGGACTAGGTCCTCTCCTCGACAACTAATGAGTTGTATATTTACTTAAAACCTTATGTTAAATTATGTTCTAAAGATTTGTGAAATATTTGGGCTATGCCGTGTCTGGGGCCTCGTGCCGATCTGTTTAGACCCCTTGGGGGCTTTTTACTGCTGTTTTCCTCACTATTTGTTGATGATTTTACTTATCATCATTGTGCATACTGCTTTTCGAAACTCATCATGATTTACACCACTTTGAAATTTAAACTGATGTTTTGGGTCGAGTACCCTGTTTTACTGATTCGCCCGAGGGATCTTTTGAGTGGTTCTACTGAGTGGGCCGAGGGCCAAGAGTGATGGTGAGGTGATGAGTGATATTAGCGCTTGGGCTGAAGGAGCCCTTTCGGAGTCTGTACACACACCCAGTGAGCGCACCGAGTGCCGAGTGACGAGTGACGAGTGATTGGGAGGCATGAGTGATTGTGAGGCATGCTCGAGGGGTTGATTTGATATACTCAGAAAGTGTCGAGCTTACCCCCGATGAGGTAATAATAAGGCTAAAACAAGTCACCTACAATGAGCAACTATATAAACAATAAAACGACCTCCCCGCTAGCCAATCAAGCATTTGATCAATAAAAGGCATAGGGAAATGGTCTTTGCAAGTAGCACTGTTGAGCTTCCGCTAGTCCATGAAAACTCTCCACTGGTCACCGTCCTCTTTGGAATGAGTTCATTTTTTTATTTTGAATCACGATCATGCATATCTTCTTCAGCACACATTGCACCGGACTCACCCAAGGGCAATGGGGTAGATAACGACAACATCCAACCATCTATCCAGTGCATGATTTGGAGTTGGCAGCCATTGTCCACGCATTGAAGATTTGGAGGCACTATCTGTATGGCATGGCGTGTGAGGTGTTCACGGATCATAAGAGTCTTCAGTACTTGTTCAAGTAAAAGGAGTTGAATTTGAGGCAGTGAAGATGATTGGAGTTGTTGAAGGATTATGATATTACCATCTTATATCACCCGAGGAAGGCCAATATGGTGGCCGATGCTTTGAGTAGGAAGTCAGCTAGTATGGGCAGTCTTGCTTTTATTTCGGTCAGTCAGAGGCCGCTTTCTTTGGATGTTCAGGCTTTGGCCAATCGATTTGTTAGGTTGGATATTTCTGATCCTAGTCGAGTGTTGGCTTGTACGGTCGCTCGTTCTTCATTATTGGAGCGTATCCGTGATCGGCAATTTGATGATCCCCATTTGTGTGTCCTTAGAGACACAGTGCAGCGCGGAGGTTCCAAGAAGGTGACCTTAGATGATGATGGTGTTTTGAGATTGCAGGGGCGAGTGTGTGTGCCCAATGTTGATGGGATTCGAGAGTTGATTTTAGAGGAGGCCCATAGTTCCCGGTACTCTATTCATCCGGGCGCCGCGAAGATGTATCAGGATTTGCGGCAACATTATTGGTGGCATATAATGAAGAAGGATATTGTGGCATATGTGGCGCAGTGTTTGAATTTTCAACATGTTAAGTATGAGCATCAGAGGCCTGGTGGTTTATTTCATAGGATTGAGCTTCCCGAGTGGAAGTGGGAGAGGATCACTATGGACTTTGTTACTGGACTTCCGTTGACCCGAAAGAAGTTTGATGCAGTGTGGGTCATTGTTGATAGGCTGACCAAGTCAGCGCATTTCATTCCTGTGGCAGTTTCCTATTCATCTGAGAGATTAGTTGAGACCTATGTCCGGGAGATTGTTCGCCTTCATGGTGTACCGGTATCTATCATTTTGGACCGGGGCATGCAGTTTACCTCACGTTTCTGGAGGGCAGTTCAATGAGAGTTAGGCACCCAGGTGGAGTTGAGCACATCATTTCATCCTCAGACGGATGGGCAGTCCGAGCGGACTATTCAGATATTGGAGGATATGCTCCGAGCTTGTGTTATTGACTTCGGAGGATCATGGGATCAGTTCTTGCTTTTAGCAGAGTTTGCCTACAATAACAACTACCAATTGAGTATCTAGATGGTTCCTTATGAGGCTTTATATGGTAGGCGGGGTCGATCTCTGGTTGGATGGTTTGAGCCGGGAGAGACACGGTTGTTGGGTACATATTTGGTTCAGAAGGCCTTGGACACGGTCAGGATCATTCAGGATAGGTTTCGTACAGCTCAGTCTAGGAAAAAGAGTTATGAAGATCGTAAGGTTCGAGATTTGGCTTTCATGGTTGGTGAGCGAGTATTGCTCTGAGTGTCGCCTATGAAGGGCGTGATGAGATTTGGGAAGAAGGGAAAGCTTAGCCCTAGGTTCATTGGGCCGTTTGAGATTCTTGATCAAGTGGGAGAGGTGGCTTATAGACTTGCATTTTCCGCCTAGCTTATCAGCCGTACATCCAGTTTTTCATGTGTCCATGCTTCGGAGGTATCACGACGATCCAGCCCACGTGTTAGATTTCAGCACTATCCAGTTGGACAAGGACTTTTCTTATGAGGAGGAGCCGGTAGCTATTCTAGACCAGCAGGTTTGTCAGTTGAGATCCAAGAGTTTCCCTTCCGTTACCCTCATTTATTCCCCGACTCAGGTACTTCCTTCTTCTGTCCTTTCGAGGATGAACGGTTGTTTTAGAGGTGGAGAATGTGACGACCCAAAGGGTCATCACCTATTTTATTACCCATTCTGTACTTTCGAGGCCTTAGAAACCTCATCTATACTTGCCTCGATTTACGTGGGCAGTCCGGGCGCGTAGCTGGACAGCTTAAAATTGAAATTCTATGAAAAATGCTAAGATTTGATATTAAAATGAATAAATTTGACTTCGGCCAACATTTTGGGTAAACGGACCCCGACCCATGATTTGATGATCTCGGAGGGCCCGTAGGAAAATATGGGACTTGGGCACATGTCCGGAATCGAATTCCGAGGTCCCAAGCCCGAGGAATGTATTTTTGAGTAAAATTGTTTTCTGAAATATTTAAGGAAATTGAAAGTGAAATCTGATTAGAAAGTGATGGTATTGGGCCCGTATTTTGGTTCCGATGCCCGGTATAGGTCTTATAGATGGTTTAAGCTCTTTCTGTAAAGTTTGGTTGAAATCGGATTTCGTTTGACGTGTTTTGGACTTAAAATGGAAAATTTGATGTTTTATGAAATTTGATAGAATTCATGGATTTTGAGGCTTAATTCGATGTATATGATGTTGTTTTGGCAATTTGATCGTACGGGTAAATTCGTAGGATGTTGTGAGAGTTATCTGTGAAATTTGGCGTCATTCCGAGTTGTATAGGTCAGTTCGGCACGTTGTAAGCGAAGTTTAGAAAACTTAAAGTTCCTAAGTTTGGTTCTTGAGGCTTGGGGGTGTGATTTCGAGTTTTAGTGTTGTTTTGGGTGTTCCGAAGGCTCGAGCGAGTCCGTATTATGATTTGGGACTCGTTGGTATATTTGGACTGGGGCTTGGGTGGGCCCATGTGCCTTTCGGGCACCTAACGGGGCTAAAAACCGGCAAACAAAGCTGCTGGATCACCTGTCTGGTGTGACCGCAGGTGCAGATGCCCACCATCACAGGTGCGGGACCGCTCCTGCGGTCCCCAGCATCGCAGGTGTGATCACCCAAGGCCTGGCCAAGCATCGCAGGTGCGGAAACCTTCTCGAAGGTGCGAGGCCGCAGGTGCGGTCTCCACTCCGCAAATGCGAGCCCAGACTCCTTAGCCCATTTCTGCAGGTGCGAGACCGCAAGTGCGGTCCCCAGAGTCACAGGTGCGAGATCACTGTTCAGGCAGTGTGTTTTAAATACGGGTTTCAAACCCATTTTTCTCAATTCCTTCTTCTTCCTTAGACGATTTTCCTCCATTTTTAAGAGCTAACAACCTGGTCTTCTAAGGTAAGTGAACTCTGCCCGAAAATTAGTTTCATGCATGAATCCTAGCTTAATTAATTACATAAATTAGTGCAAAAATTCAAGAAATTGGGTAGTAACCTAGAACTTGTGATCATTTGAGAATTTTCTGTGAATTGGCCATGAAATCAAGTAAGAATCGTATATTAATGATCCTTAGGCTTTGGGTGAGTGTTCCCTTCGAGAATTATAAGAATCCGAGCGAGCGGGCCCGGGGTCGAATTTTGATAATTTTGGAAGAATGCTAGTAAATGGATAATTAGGCTATGTAATTGAATCATTGAATCCTTATTGATATACTTGAGTTGATTATGTCTAGATAATGCCATTCCGGAGTTGAATTCTAAAGGAAAGACGGTGTTAGAGGGTTGATTGCTATACTTTGGACCCAAGTTAAGTGTTTGGTCTAACCTTAGCTTGAGGGAATAGGAGTTGAGTATCATTTGCTATTTGCTAATTGTCAAATACGATGTATAGGCATGGTGACGAGTATCTATACATTGGTGTCTAGCATGACCGTGAGTCCCTATATTGCGAATATTCTGACTTTGTTGTAATTTCCATGCTTAATTGATGATTTCTATATGTTGTAAAGAGCATGTGAAGGGAATTGTAATCTTTAAACATCTGTTAGAGCATTGGCTCAAATCGTAAAACGAATGATGAAGATATATGAAATAATTACATCTTTTGGAGCATTGGCTCCAATTGTAAAACGAATGATGGAGATATATGAGATAATTACATCTTTTGGAGAATTGGCTCAAATTGTAAAACAAATGATGAAGATATATGAGATAATTACATCTTTGTAACATTGGCTCAAATTGTAAAACGAATGATGAAGAGATATGAGATAATTACATCCTATGGAGCATTGCTTCAGGTAATAGAGTAAATCTTGGAATGAAAGTGAAAGAAAGAGAAAGAGTTACTAAAATATAACCTTGCCGAGTCATCGTTGTATAGTTCCCTTGCCGGGATTAAATTGTTTAATTGATGTTCCCTTGTCAGGATTTAATTGTTTAGTTGATGTTCCCTTGCCGGGATTTCTATTTTTTTACTCTGTTTATTTTCCTTTCCCTTGTTTGTGATTGTTGTTTGGGTGAGGAAGAGTGTTAAAGCACGAAGGGTGATGTCGTGCCATATTTTATATTATTATGCACGAGGGGACATTCCGTGCATGTTTTATATTATTATGCACGAGGGGACATTCCGTGCAATGTTTATATTGTTTATGCATGAGGGGACATTCCGTGCCATGTTTTATATTATTATGCATGAGGGGACATTCCGTGACATGTTTATATTGTTTATGCACGAGGGGACATTCCGTCCCTTGTTTATATTGTTTATGCACGAGGGGACATTCCGTGCCGTATTTATATTATTATGCACAAGGGGACATGCCGTGCTGTATCTTTCACACTTTAATCTGTGTTGTCAATTCCCGTTATTATTTCCAGATATTTTAGACTGTTGTTTTCTTTTCCATCTTTTCAGTATTTGCTACACCTTACCCCCAACATGTTCTTCCCCGTAATTATATTCTTGTTTAGTTTCTGCTATACTATTGAACTGCACAAGTACATTTTTTTGTCGTGTCCTAGCCTCATCACTACTTCGTCGAGGTTAGGCTTAGAACTTACTCAGTACATGGGGTCGGTTGTACTGATGCTACACCTGCACTTCTTTTATGTTGTGCAGATTACGCAGCCGGAGCCGGAAGACATCATTAGTGGGCGTGTCATCCAGCTTATCCTAGAGGCTTCAAGGTATACCCGCTGGCGTTCATGGGCCTTGGCGTCTCTTCCATCCCTTTGTCTTCGCTTCTGTCTTGTTTTTCCTCTAATTTCAGAGGTAGCCAAGTATTTCCTTTCAGACTTGTATTTAGCACTCTTATAGACAGTTCGTGAGTTTGTGACTCCAGGTTTTGGGAAATTTATGCGTTGTTGTTTTATGATTGTCTTTACTTAGCTTAAAACAGTATTCATTTCCGCTGTTTAATTGTGAACTGTTTTAGTTTATTCTGTTAAATTGAGGTTATTATGCTAGTTTAGCTATACACGTTGGCTTGTCTAGCAGGTTCAACGTTAGACGCCATCACGGCCCGATGGTGGGATTTCGGGGCGTGACAAGTTGGTATTAGAGCACTAAGTTACTTAGGTCTCACAACTCACGGACAACTTGGCAGAGTCTAAGGGATCGGTACAGAGACGTCTGTATTTATCCCTCAGAGGCTGCAAAGTTAGGATGACTCCATAATTCTTTTCATCTCTGTCGTGCGCTATGAATTTTGAGTACTGATTGAGTTTCTATTCTATTCTATCGTAGATGGCGAGGATGCCCGCTTCCCTTGGTGCCGCCCAGCAGCCTGACACTCCTGCTAGAGCTCCTACTTGGGATCGAGGTCGAGGACGAAGCCGTGCTAGAGGCCGAGGTCGGGGCCGGGGTCAGCCTAGAGCAGCACCCCCAGTGGAGGACCCTCAGATCGAGTCTGACGAGGACGTCCCAGTTGGACCAGCTTAGGTCCTAGAGGGGTTCATAGCTACCCCAGTGCTTCAGGACGCTCTTGTCCGTCTAGTCGGACTCATGGAGAGTATAGCACAGACGGGTCTTCTTCCTATTGCACCAGCCGTCTCCCAGGCTACAGGAGGTGCCCAGACTCCTGCCACGCGCACGGCAGAGCAGCTAGTTCCACATGTTTCAGACTCCGGCACCTCAGCCACCCAGAGTTGCTCAGCCGGGTATTGTAGCATCGGTAGTAGATGGAGCAGCTATGTCAGCAGATAGTTTGTGGAGACTGGACAAGTTCACTACGTTATTCACTGCTACTTTTACTGGTTCACCATCAGAGGACCCCCAGGATTATTTGGACAACTTCCATGAGGTTCTTCAGAATATGGTCATAGTGGAGTCCAACGGGGTTGACTTCGCTACCTTTCGATTATCGGGCGTAGCCAAGAGTTGGTGGAGAGACTATTGCCTAGCTAGACCAGCTGGATCTACACCTTTGACTTGGACTCAGTTCTTAGAGGTATTTTTGGGGAAGTTCATTCCCATTACTCAGAGAGAGGACCTTCAGAGGCAGTTTGAGCGTCTACAGCAGGGATCCAAGTCAGTCACTAAGTACGAGACCGGGTTCATCACTCTAGCCTGACATGCTCTTATGATACCTCCCACTGATCAGGAGAGGTTTGGGAGATTTATTGAGGGATTGGCCCGGCCTATCAGACTTCAGATGGCTAGAGAGTCAGGTACAAATATATCGTTCCAGGATGCGGCCAATGTGGCCAGGAGGATTGAGATGATTCTGTCACAGGGTGGTGGTCAGGGGGATGACAAGAGGCCCTGTCATTTCGGTCGTTTAAGTGGAGCCTCATCCAGAGGAAGGGATTCTTCAGGCAGAGGTCATCCTCCCAGACCTTTTCAGTCAGCTCTCCAGGTTTCCCATGGTACTTCAGGTGGTCGCGGTTATCAGACGCACTATTCGGATCAGCAGCCTTACAGTGCGCCACCAGCACCTATCGGTGCACCGCCGCTTCAGGAACTTCCAGGGTGGTTATCAGGATCGACAGGGCCAGTTCCAGAGTCAGCAGCCACATCAGCAGAGGCCTTGTTATACTTGTGGTGGTTTGGGGCATATTTCCAGGTTTTGCCTCCGAGGTTCTGGTAGGTCTCAGCATCAGGGTTCTCGTGCCATGGTACAGGCACCAGGTATTCCACAACCTGCCCAGCCAGCTAGAGGTGGGGGTAGAGGTGCTAGAGGTGGAGGTAGACGTCATAGAGGTGGAGCTCAGGCCGCCAGCGGTGGAGGCCAGCCAGCAGCCGACCGTCCTAGGGATGTGGTTCAGGGTGGTGGGGCCCAGCCCCGATGTTATATCTTTCAGCCAGGTCAGAGGTTGAGTCTTCAGATGCAGTCATTACAGGTACTATTCGGGTCTGTGACAGAGATGCTTCAGTTCTATTTGATTTAGGATCTACGTATTCGTATGTGTCCTCTTATTTTGTACCATACCTGGTCATGCCTAATGACCCACTGAGTGTTCCTGTTTATTTATCTACACCGGTGGGTGATTCTATCATGGTCGATCGAGTCCATCGTTCTTGTGTTGTGGTCATTGGGGATCTTGAGACCCGTGTTGATTTGTTGCTTTTAGGTATGGTCGACTTTGATTTTATATTGGGGATGGACTGCTTATCCCCATATCATGCTATCTTGTATTGCCATGCCAAGAATGTGATCTTAGCCTTACCGGATTTTCCCCGTTTGGAGTGGAAAGGAACTCCTTGTCATTCTACCCGCAGTGTTATTTCGTACATGAAGGCTTGGCGTATGGTCGAGAAGGGGTGTTTGGCTCATTTGGATTATGTGCGCGACTCCAGTGTTGAGGTTCCCTCTATTGATTCGGTACCCGTGGTTCGTGAGTTTCCTGAGGTCTTCCCTTCAGACCTGCCGGGGATGCCACCCGATAGGGACATTGATCTCTACATTGATCTGGCTCCGGGCACCCAACCCATTTCTATTCCCCCGTATCGCATGGCCCCGCCAGAGTTGAAAGAGTTGAAGGAACAGTTGCAGGATTTGCTTGGGAAGGGTTTCACTATACCAAGCGTTTCTCCTTGGGGTGCTCCAGTATTGTTTGTGACAAAAAAGGATGGTTCGATGAGGATGTGCATTGATTACCGACAATTGTACAAGGTTACAATCAAGAATAAGTATCCACTGCCGAGGATTGATGATTTGTTCGATCAGCTTCAGGGTGTCAAGGTATTTTCAAAGATAGACTTGAGATCTGGCTACCATCAATTGAGGATTAGGGCATCCGATGTCCCTAAGACAGCGTTCCGCACTCGGTAGGACATTACTAGTTTTTGTTCATGTTGTTTGGGTTGACAAATGCCCCAGCAACTTTCATGGACTTGATGAACCGAGTGTTCAGGCCTTATTTGGAGTCGTATGTGATAGTCTTCATTGATGATATATTGATATACTCCAGCAGTCAGGAGGAGCACGAGAAGCATTTTAAAATGGTTCTTCAGACTCTGAAGGACTGTCAGCTATATGCCAAAATTTTAAAGTGTGAGTTCTGGTTGAGTTTAGTTGCATTCCTGGGTCATGTCGTAGCAGCAGAGGGCATTATGGTTGACTCGAAGAAGACTGCGGCAGTCAAGAACTGGCCTAGACCAGCATCAACTATAGAGATTCGGAGTTTCATGGGGCTGGCAGGCTACTATCATCGGTTCGTGGAGGGGTTCTCATCTATTGCAGCCCCGATGACCAGGTTGACCCAGAAGGGTGCCCAGTTCAGATGGTCGGACGAGTGTGAGGCGAGCTTTCAGAGGCTCAAGACAGCTTTGACTATGACACCGGTATTGGTTTTGCCCACAGGTTCAGGGACTTATACAGTCTATTGCGATGCGTACCGTATTGGGCTTGGTGCAGTGTTGATGCAGGATGGCAAGGTCATTGCTTATGCTTCGAGGCAGTTGAACATTCATTGAGAAGAACTATCCAGTGCATGATTTGGAGTTGGCAGCCATTGTCCACGCATTGAAGATTTGGAAGCACTATCTGTATGGCATGGCGTGTGAGGTATTCACGGATCATAAGATTCTTCAGTACTTGTTCAAGCAAAAGGAGTTGAATTTGAGGCAGAGAAGATGGTTGGAGTTGTTGAAGGATTATGATATTACCATCTTATATCACCCGGGGAAGGCCAATGTGGTGGCCGATGCTTTGAGTAGGAAATCAGCTAGTATGGGCAGTCTTGCTTTTATTTCGGCCAGTCAGAGGCCGCTTGCTTTGGATGTTCAGGCTTTGGCCAATCGATTTATTAGGTTGGATATTTCTGATCCTAGTCGAGTGTTGGCTTGTACGATCGCTCGTTCTTCATTATTGGAGCGTATCCGTGATCGGAAATTTGATGATCCCCATTTGTGTGTCCTTAGAGACACGGTCCAGCGCGGAGGTGCCAAGCAGGTGACCTTAGATGATGATGGTGTTTTGAGATTGTAGGGGCGAGTGTGTGTGCCCAATGTTGATGGGATTCGAGAGTTGATTTTAGAGGAGGCCCATAGTTCCCGGTACTCTATTCATCCGGGCGCCGCGAAGATGTATCAGGATTTGTGGCAGCTTTATTGGTGGCGTAAAATGAAGAAGGATATTGTGGCATATGTGGCGCAGTGTTTGAATTGTCAACAGGTTAAGTATGAGCATCAGAGGCCTGGTAGTTTATTTCAGAGGATTGAGCTTCCCGAGTGGAAGTGGGAGAGGATCACTATGGACTTCATTACTGGACTTCTGTTGACCCCGAAGAAGTTTGATGTAGTGTGGTCATTGTTGACAGCTGACCAAGTCAGCGCATTACATTCCTGTGGCAGTTTCTTATTCATCTGAGAGATTAGCTGAGATCTATGTCCGGGAGATTATTCGCCTTCATGGTGTACCAGTATCTATCATTTCGGACCGGGGCGCTCAACTTACCTCGTATTTTTGGAGGGCAGTTCAGCGAGAGTTAGGCACCCAGGTGGAGTTGAGCACAGCATTTCATCCTCAGACGGATGGACTGTCCGAGCGGACTATTCAGATATTGGAGGAAATGCTCCGAGCTTGTGTTATTGACTTTGAAGGATCATGGGATCAGTTCTTGCCTTTAGCAGAGTTTTCCTACAACAACAACTACCATTCGAGTATCCAGATGGCTCCTTATGCGGATTTATATGGTAGGCAGTGTCGATCTCTGGTTGCATGGTTTGATCCAGGAGAGGCTCGATTGTTGGATACAGATTTGGTTCAGGAGGCCTTGGACAAGGTCAGGATCATTCAGGATAGGCTTCGTACAGCTCAGTCTAGGCAAAAGAGTTATACAGATCGTAAGGTTTGAGATGTGGCTTTCATGGTTAGTGAGCGAGTATTGCTCCGAGTGTCGCCTATGAAGGGCGTGATGAGATTTGGGAAGAAGGGAAAGCTTAGCCCTAGGTTCATTGGGCCGTTTGAGATTCTTGATTGAGTGGGAGAGGTGGCTTATAGACTTGCATTGCCGCCTAGATTATCATTCGTACATCCAGTTTTTCATGTGTCTATGCTTCGGAGGTATCACGGCGATCCAGCCCACGTGTTAGATTTCAGCACAGTCCAGTTGGACAAGGACTTGTCTTATGAGGAGGAGCTAGTAGCTATTCTAGACAGGTTCGTCAGTTGAGATCTAAGAGTTTCCCTTCTGTTCGTGTTCAGTGGAGAGGTCAGCCTCCTGAGGCATCGACCTGGGAGTCCGAGTCCGATATGCAGAGCCGTTACCCTCATTTATTCTTCGACTCAGGTACTTCCTTCTTCTATCCATTCGAGGTTGAACGGTTGTTTTAGAGGTGGAGAATGTGATGACCCAAAGGGTCATCACCGATTTTATTACCCATTTCGTACTTCCGAGGCCTTGAAAACCTCATCTGTAGTTGCCTCAATTTGCATGCGCAGTCCGGGCGCGTAGCCGGACATCTTAAAATTGAAATTCTATGAAAAATGCTAAGATTTGATATAAAATGAATAAATTTGACTTCGGTCAACATTTTAGGTAAACGGACCCGAACCCATGATTTGACTGTCCCGGAGGGTCCGTAGGAAAATATGGGACTTGGGCATATGCCCGGAATCAAATTCCGAGATCCCAAGCCCGAGGAATGAATTTTTGTGTAAAATTGTTTCCTGAAAATATTTAAGAAAATTAAAAATGAAATCTGATTAGAAAGTGATGGTATCGGGCCCGTATTTTAGTTCCGACGCCCGGTACATGTCTTATATATGGTTTAAGCACTTTCTTTAAAGTTTGGTTGATATTGGATTTCATTTGACGTGTTTCGGACTTAAAATTGATAATTTGATGTTTTATGAAATTTGATAGAATTCATGGATTTTGAGGCTTAATTCGATGTATATGATGTTTTCTTGGCGATTTGATCGCACGGGAAAATTCGTAGGATGTCGTGTGAGTTATCTGTGAAATTTGGCGTCATTTCGAGTTGTATAGGTCAGTTCGGCACGTTGTAAGCGAAGTTTAGAAAACTTAAAGTTCCTAAGCTTGGTTCTTGAGGTTTGGGGGTGTGATTTCGAGTTTTAGTGTTGTTTTGGGTGTTTCGAAGGCTCGAGCGAGTCCGTATTATGATTTGGGACTCGTTGGTATATTTGGACTGGGGCTCGGGTGGGGCCAGGTGCCTTCCGGGTACCTAACGGGGCTAAAAACCAATAAACAAAGCTGCTGGTGTACCGGCTCTGGTGTGACCGTAGGTGCTGTTGCCCAGCATCGCAGGTGCGGGACCGCTCCTGCGGTACCAAGCATCGCAGGTGCGATCACCTAAGGCCTGACCAATCATCATAGGTGCGGAAACCTTCTCGCAGGTGCGAGACCGTAGGTGCGGTTCCCAATCTGCAGGTGTGACCCAGACTCCTTAGCCCATTTCCGCAGGTGCGAGATTCTTCTCGCAGGTGCGAGACCGCAAGTGCGGTCCCCAGAGCCGCAGGTGCGAGATCACTGTTCAGGCAGTGTGTTTTAAATACGGGTTTCAAACCCATTTTTCTCAATTCCTTCTTGTTCCTTGGACGATTTTCCTCCATTTTTAAGAGCTAACAACCTGGTCTTCTAAGGTAAGTGAACTCTACCCGGAAATTAGTTTCATGCATGAATCCTAGCTTAAGTAATTACATAAATTAGTTCAAAAATTCAAGAAATTGGGTAGTAACCTAGAACTTGTGATCATTTGAGAATTTTCTGTGAATTGGCCATGAAATCAAGTAAGAATCGCATATTAATGATCCTTAGGCTATGGGTGAGTGTTCCCTTCGAGAATTATAAGAATCCGAGCAAGCGGGCCCGGGGTCGAATTTTGATAATTTTGGAAGAATGCTAGGAAATGGATAATTAGGCTATTTAATTGAATCATTGAATCCTTATTGATATACTTGAGTTTATTATGTCTAGATAATACCATTCCGGAGTTGAATTCTAAAGGAAAGACGGTGTTAGAGGGTTGATTGCTATACTTTGGACCCGAGTTAAGTGTTTGGTCTAACCTTAGCTTGAGGGAATAGGAGTTGAGTATCATTTGCTATTTTCTAATTGTCAAATACGATGTATAGGCATGGTGACGAGTATCTATACATTGGTGTCTAGCATGACCGTGAGTCCCTATATTGCGAATATTCTGACTTTGTTGTAATTTCCATGCTTAATTGATGATTTCTATATGTTGTAAAGAGCATGTGAAGGGAATTGTAATCTTTAAACATCTGTTGGAGCATTGGCTCCAATTGTAAAACGAATGATGAAGATATATGAGATAATTACATCTTTTGGAGAATTGGCTCAAATTGTAAAACGAATGATGAAGATATATGAGATAATTACATCTTTTGGAGAATTGGCTCAAATTGTAAAACGAATGATGAAGATATATGAGATAATTACATCTTTGTAGCATTGGCTCAAATTGTAAAACGAATGATGAAGAGATATGAGATAACTACATCCTTTGGAGCATTGCTTCAGGTAATAGAGTAAATCTTGGAATGAAAGTGAAAGAAAGAGAAAGAGTTACTAAAATATAACCTTGCCGAGTCATCGTTGTATAGTTCCCTTGCCGGGATTAAATTCTTTAATTGATGTTCCCTTGCCGGGATTTAATTGTTTAGTTGATGTTCCCTTGCCGAGATTTCTATTTTTTACTCTGTTTATTTTCCTTTCCCTTGTTTGTGATTGCTGTTTGGGTGAGGAAGAGTGTTAAAGCACGAAGGGTGATGCCGTGCCATATTTTATAATATTATGCACGAGGGGACATTTCGTGCCATGTTTTATATTATTATGCACGAGGGGACATTCCGTGCCATGTTTATATTATTTATGCACGAGGGGACATTCCGTGCCATGTTTTATATATTATGCATGAGGGGACATTCCGTGCCATGTTTATATTGTTTATGCATGAGGGGACATTCCATGCCATGTTTATATTGTTTATGCACGAGGGGACATTCCGTGCCGTGTTTATATTATTATGCACGAGGGGACATGCCATCCCGTATCTTTCACAGTTTAATCTGTGTTGTCAATTCCCGTTATTATTTCTAGATATTTTAGACGGTTGTTTTCATTTCCGTCTTTTCAGTATTTGCTACACCTTACCCCCATCATCTTCTTCCCCATAATTGTATTCTTATTTAGTTTCTGCTATACTATTGAACTGCACAGGTACATTTTGTTGTCGTGTCCTAGCCTCGTCACTACTTCGCCGAGGTTAGGCTTGGCACTTACTCAATACATGGGTTCGGTTGTAGTGATGCTACACCTGAACTTCTTTATGTTGTGAAGATTATGCAGCCGGACCCAGAGGACATCATTAGTGGGAGTGTCTTCCAGCTTATCCTAGAGGCTTCAAGGTATACCCGCTGGCGTTCGTGGGCCTTGGCGTCTCTTCCATCCCTTTGTCTTCGCTTCTGTCTTGTTTTTCCTCTAGTTTTAGAGACATCCATGTATTTCCTTTCAGACTTGTATTTAGCACTCTTATAGACAGTTCGTGAGTTTGTGACTCCAGGTTTTGGAAAATTTACGCGTCGTTGTTTTATGATTGTCTTTACTTAGCTTAAAACCGTATCCGTTTCTACTGTTTAATTGTGAATTGTTTTAGTTTATTCTGTTAAATTGAGGTTATTATGCTAGTTTAGCTATACACATTGGCTTGTCTAGCGGGTTCAACGTTAGACGCCATGACGACCCGATGGTGGGATTTTGGGGCGTGACGGAATGCCAATACGAGGATACTATGTTAGCTCATTATAGGGATACAACCCTCGGAAGGAGAAGAAACCATCTGAGATAACAGAAGATGGGGTCCTTAGGAGCAACGAAGATGTATCATGATATCAAGTATATTAGTGGGACAAAGTGAAAAAGGATATAGCGGAGTTTGTTGCTCAGTGCCCTAACTGTCAGCTAGTCAAGATTGAGCATAAAAAACTCGATGGATTATTGCAGGCTATAGAGATTCCGACTTGAAAGTGACAAGTAATCAATATGGATTTCATCATAGGCTTACCTCGTACCTAGTGTAAGTTTGATTCTATATCGGTGATTGTTGATAGACTTACAAAAAAATCAGCCCATTTTCTACCCATTAGGACTATATATTCCGTAGAGGATTATGCAAGACTTCACATTAAGGAGATAGTACGACTGCATAATGTCCCTATATATATGATCTCGTATAGAGGAGCTCAGTTTACAACCAACTTTTGGAGGTCTTTCCAGAAAGGATTGGGGATTCAGGTAAGTCTTAGTACAACATTTCATCCCCAGGCAGATGGGCGTGCTGAGCATACTATTCAAACACTTGAAGATATGTTATAGGCTGAGCGTACTATTCAGACACTTGAAGATATGTTACGGGCTTGTGTGATAGACTTCAAGGGTAGCTAAGGTGATCAACTGCCACTTATTGAGTTCGCATATAATAATAGCTATCATTCTAGTATTCAGATGGCTCCATATGAAGCTCTTTACGGACGGAAGTGTAGGTCGCCTATAAGGTGGTTTGATGTTGAGGAAACTAGGTTAGTAGGAACACAATTGGTACAACAGGCAATCAATAAATTTAAGCTTATACAGGAAAGGCTATTAGTAGTTCAAAGCCGTCAGAAGTCTTATGCAGATAAGCGACAATGAGACTTGGAGTTTCAAGTTGACGACTAGGTATTCCTAAAGGTATCACCGCTGAAAGGTGTCATGAGGTTCGGTAAGAAAGGAAAACTTATCCCTCAGTACATTGGACCACATAAGATCATACGCAAGATAGGCCAGGTAGCATATGAGTTCGACTTGCCTTCGGACTTGGAGTCTGTGCATCCAGTCTTTCGTGTGTCTATGCTTTGTGAATATATGGGAGATCCTTCCAGCATCATATCAGTTTGTGATGTTTAGGTCACGGAGTAGCTATGATATGAGAAAATTCACAAGGCTATACTGGATAGACAAGTTCGGAGGTTGAGGACTAAAGACATGGATGAAAGTACTTTGGAGAAACAACAAAGTGGAAGAAATAACTTAGGAATACAAAGAAGATATGAAGTCTAGATATCCTCACTTAATCCTCTTCCAAAGAAGGATCCAAATGAGACATCACAACCTTAAGGTACGTATATGGATTCTTGTGTTAGTTATTGTCATTGGTCGTATGAGGCCATTGTCGTTATTGATGATTGTGGTCCTATGTGGCGTTGAATTATTGAGTTTCTACAGGAAGAGTTGGTAGTAGTATTGTTACAAAGGAGACTCTGCTAAAGTAATATAGATCCCAGGAAGTTAAACATTCGAGGACAAATGTTTCTAAGGGAGGAAGGATGTTACATCTCGCGTTTTCGTATGTTAAAGTTTCGTCTTCAGTTAATCGACGTAGACTCGGGGATGAGATTATCTTGAGGTTATACGAATTTATGCTATGTATAACGAGCGATAAATAAGTACCATGAAGGTTAAAGGGTAAACGAAATCAAAGAAAATAAGTTTCATCGAAGGTGGTCAATTTGGGATATAATACGATCCGAGCCATAATACACGGTGTTTATAGACTAGTGCCACACAAGGTACCCCATGACCATGATAGTAGGGTACATAAAGTGTATTAAAAGTGAGTAGTATTTTAAGTAATTTGAGATAATTCTTAATTATGTGGGTAATTGATTAATTATTGGGTAATTAATTAAAGAGTGAGATAATATTTAACCCCTCCCTCCAACGTGGCAACCATCCCTTTCCATTTAATGACAAAGTTTAAAGGTTGCAAGGTGTCACACTTTGGGAAAGAAGTGTGACACCAAGCTTAATTATGTGGAGCCACCTAAAAAGTTAAGAATAACAACTATAATATCTTATGAAAGAATTTCAACAAAACTTTCCATAACATCAGTAACGTCATTTTCTAAGAGCTTCAGTCAAGCTTCCCATTTCATAGTTACTTAAGGAAAAAGTTCAGCCAAGATGGTCTTTGCATAAACAACGTTATTGCTTCAAGATTTTCATATAACTTGTTTCGTGTTTTGTCGCAATTAACGTGTGTTAGAGGATTTTCAAGAGAATCGATTCAGGTATGTTAAGGCGATCCCTTCCTCCTTTTTGGCATGATTTATACGGCACAAACAAAATGAGCAAATGCACAACTTCCATAAATTACTCTATTCATAGAAATGTTAGAGATGTATAGATTCTTGTTTTCCCATTAGTCTTATTACTCTATCATCTGCTCATGGGTCTCAGAAAATACATAAGTTGATAAAGTCTATTTCATGATATTAGTCAGAGGTATAATGGTCTTATGACACTCCAAAAGATTTTATTGACGTACTTATCATGCATTGCATTCATTTACATTGACCCATGATCAGATGGCGTTATATACTGTATATATATATAGGGAAAAGGTTACGGCATTATATACGCACCACCACCTGATCAGTTGGTATATGTTGATGATTTTGCCCACAGTGGCCGAGATGATATGATGGGATGCCCTCAGAAGCTTGATGATATTATGTACACCTATACCTATGCATGGCACGATATAATCCCATATATATATGGGATATGGGAAAAGTTTACGACTTTATATACGCACCACCACCTGATCAGTTGGTATATGTTGATCATTTTGCCACAGTGGCCGAGATGATATGATGGGATGCCCTCAGAGGCTTGATGATATTATGTACACCTATACCTATGAATGACACAACATTTATATGCACGTGCATGACATTATAAATGTTTCAGGGTTTACAAAGTTATTCAGACTTACAGGTAGATTTCTTTATTCCATGTTTCATCTATGTCTTTTATGTACTAATTTTTATGCCTTACATACTCTGTACATTATTCGTACTGACGCACTATTTCCCGGGCCATGCATTTCTTGCCTACAGATGCAGGTAGATAAGTCGACGGTCCCCCTTCTTAGGATCTTTGATTAGCGAGAGTTGGCATGCTCCATTTGATCTGGAGCTGCTTTTGATTTTGGTATGATATGCTTGTATACATGTATGGGTATGACGTGGCCCAATTCCGTCCTTGTACATTTTTATATTCTATTAGAGTTCTGTGGACAGTATGTATAGTTGAATAGTATGTGGCCTCGCCGGCTTCCAATTTGGGATATATAGTTGTCTACAACAGCCTTGCCGGCTCGCCCCACTGTATTACATATGTTTATGTATATATGTCTTCTGGACAGGTTTCCCCTCACGTACACTATTCATGTTTATATATTAGACTCATGCTTAAGAGTGTTCTACAGGTCAGACTCGAGCATCCGTCGCGGCCCATCAGTTTGGGTCGTGAAAACAAGATTCATCATCAAGGGAAATATTCTCACAATTCACAATAAGGTGCACAAGGACATGAAAATAATAAAGTGTGGATATGTGCTCAAGATATTAGAATGACTAAGGCTAAATAATTTAGCGATGGTTCAACAAATGTCCATCTCGACTAATTAAGAGATAATGATCCTAAAACATTATCTCTATCATGAAAGGATAATCTCACGTAGTCATACAAAGGAAAAATGTATCATAGAGAGCACACAATCAAATTATGGCATATTAGAAGCCTAGAGTCTAATCCGGTCACTATTCATACATAGCACCCGCATATACACTCGTCACCTCGCATATACCTTGGTTTACAAACATTAAAATTAGACAAATAAGGTCCAATACTAAAGGTTATTCCTTAAAAAAAGATTAGACAAGATACTTACCTCAAATGGGCCAAATCAACCCTCTAAAATCGCCTTTCCTTTAGAAACCACCTCCGTCCAGCTCGAATCTAGCAAAAAATAACTCAATAACGCCAAACAAAGCCATAGGAAACAACCCCATACAATAAAGCTTCAATCTTTAATCAAATCCCCAAAATGAAGAAAGTCAATATGGGCCCACATGGTCGAAACTCGAGTTAAGGGGTAGATTTTAAATATATGATTAGATTGCAAAACCAAGTCCAAATCAACCATCAAATCCTCAATTTTCACTCTCTTAAATTGTAGACAAGAAACCCAATTTTTCCATTTGAAATCCAAGTTTTAGGTGTAGAAATCCATGGGGATACAAGTTATAAAGTCAAATCCAAGTGAAAATTTCTTACCTCGAAAGTAGTAGTGAAATTTCTCTCTAAAATCTCCACTTCTCAATGTTTAGGATTCGAAATAGGAGAGAATGGGTAAAATCTCGAAATTATAACACTTAATGTTCTGCCCAATGATACTATTCGCTTACGTGTCCATTGCCTTTCTTTCGTGAAGCATAAAATGTGACATACTCAGAAAACCCTTCTGGAACGCAGCCTTAGCCTCGCGATCGCGATGCATAATCACCCCAGGCCTATGCAAACGCGTTCCCCCTCCCACTAAAACGAGGACCATGCCCTAGCAAACCCCAAATATCTACGGGGCCCCATTATGGCAAACATGAAGACCACTCAGCCACAACCCAATGCAGACACACCCTATTCTCAAAAATGAAGCACAAAAATGCCCTCCATGATCACAAAGAAGGGCCTGACACCAGCAAAAATATGTAACCTTCAAAATGCTTCGAGTGGGCGAAAGCTCACCCGAGCCACTCGGGACCCCTTCAAATCATACCAACTAGTCCATAAACACGTCCTAAACCTATCAAAATCTTCCGTCACATACGATAATATCACATTAACGAATCAAAGGCCAAAACACAAGTTGAACTTCTCTTAATTTCAAGAACTTTCAAACTTCAAACCAAGCGTCTGATTCAAACCTATCCAATCTAGATTACAACCAAACTTTCATAAAAGTTCCAAATGACAAAAAGAACCAATTCCAACTTCCAGAACAACAATCCGAATCCAATATCATCAAGTAAACCCCCGGTCAAACTTAAGAAATCTTCAAACCTTCAAATTGACAACTTTTGGAAAATAGCACTAAAACACCCTAAGAACCTACAAATCTAAATCTGAACATACTCCTAAATCCAAAATCATTAGACGAATCTATTGATCATCAAATCACCAATCCGAGGTCGTTTAGTCAAAATTCAAACTTTGGTTAACTCTTACAACTTAAACTTCCAATAAGGGAACTAAGTGTTCCAATTTACTCCAAAACCTTCCTAGAACCAAGCCAACCATCCCCGTAAGTCACAAAACAACAACCAAGAATACAAAAAGCGTCAAATGGGGAGACGAGGCTCAAATACATTAAGCTAATGGCCATGTCATTACACATCCTTAACTTCTATATTAATAGACACCTAAACTGATCCCACCTTCTTCTAAAGTAGTAATAAACCTTCCATAAGCTAATAAGGACCTATCATAACCTCCACACATGGACACACATGAAACCTATAAGTCTCTAGCCTCAACTGCGAATATATACCTGCAACCTGTTATCAACCCAATTACCAACTACACCACTCGTGATAAGCCACAACTTCATGGAAACCACATTGAATATAAAAGTCCTTGAGTCTTTAAAGTCCTTCATTAACTTATTCATAATCTCAACCCATGGAAATAAAACTAACAACCTCTTGACCCATACTCCTCAAACCAAGAATCCACATAAAGATATACCACTACACCTGGGAAGATCACAAACCCTCTAAATTGACCATCGCGGACATACATACAACCAACTATCTAAATATGACACACCTCCGTAGATCACAAATAAAAAGATAGTACCACCTCTAGAAATCCAATCAATGTTCCCCAAAAGTGCAGTATTCCTGATCCTAGTAACTTCCACATGCCTACCCAAACACAACTATGAATTCTCACCTACAATCATCTTCAAAACCTGCGTGTCCATAGATCCTTCCATGTCAGTTAGCTAAAATCTAAACCTCAATGACTGATCATCACATAATTGTCGTAGCACTTAGTCGAATTACCTATACCTTATCTGTAATTACCCTCTACAACACATTTTCATTCTTGGTGATACTGAAATTTGTACTATTATGCTTCTTAAGCAACTCAAATTATCTGTGCTATCTCTGATCCCAATCCTTCCGCCTGAAGACGAACCATGACCTTGAAAAGAAGTCCAAACCTCACACTACTCACCACATCCATCATGAGGCTATCTCTAAGTGCAAGAATCCCACAATCAAATACAAGTCATAAGTTGGATAGTCTTCAAGCTCTTAGAAACTCACTTACACAAAATCTCCCCAGCAAAACTGAATCTCCCCAAATCAACCAAGTAATGAAAATTTCCAAACCCAAAAGTCCTACCACAAAAGTACCTGTAATGCCATATTATTACCAAAAGAACCAGTTATTTCCTTACCATGCCGATCTGAGCCACTGCTATTATGACCCAACTTCTTCAGACTACTCTTTACCTGCTTTCACGGCTTCATTTTTCTTTCTAACGCATTGTGGTCCTTAAGAAAAACTCATACCAATTGATACCAACACAAAACCATGTCATCTTAAGATCTGTAAGCTATTTTCCCCCTTCATGCACCCAAAAGTACGTCAAATAGAAGTGTTAGATCTAAGATATCCTTCGATGAATTTGATGTTGTTCCTTTCAACTCTCAAATAGTGCAATGTGGAATCAATAATGATACAGAATTACTCCAAGTCCCCATCATAGTCATATACGGACCTCAATATTTAGCCACACAAAGAATTCGGTAAACCCTTAAGCACCACATCTTGGAACTTGAACCCACTAGAACATTTCTAGAGAGTCACCCACTCTATTCCAGTTCACAATGAATAGCCAAACACACTAAACAACTAGTGCTCGATTAGCTTATGAATACTCTAAAAGAAGCAACCTCATCCTTAAGCAACCGAGGGAACCCATTCCTCTCACACTATATCCACGGATAATATCAACCCTGAATGAATCCATGGAATAATCAATAAAGTATACTGCATCACATATCCAACAAATTCCTTGCCCGAATCATCCTCGATTTCGTCCTCCTCCGGGAATTATAACATCACATGCTCGTGTGATCTTATCGTTAGTGGTACACTACCCCACATGGATTTAAGTCATAATCACATCATCTGATAAACCACAATAACTTTTCCTCCTTAACCACCAAAATCGCACACTATTAATCAATAGAATTCCCCATAAGCTCATGCATCACTAACCATAAAAATTCTAGATTATCAGCCCAATACATATTCATCCTTGTGAAAGTCGTGCTATCTTCCTCAGGCAATTCAAACTCTCTCGTAGTATATACATTCCACTAGATAGAAGGAAAACTCATCATAGAACCCTCACAAGAAATCATACAACCTCAAGTCTTCTGACTAGAGATAATTATCACGACCCCAAATCTAAAATAGTCGTGATGGCGCCTATCGTGGAACTAGGCCAGCCAAGTCAACACTCAAATTGTAATTAATCTTTCATGTATATCATTACTAAACTGATAATCCATAAAGGTTTCGTTAAATCATTTTTAAAATAGATAAAGATACACCGAATATTAAATACAACCCCCAGATCCCGGAGTCACTAGTCATGAGCATCTACAGAAAATATACAACTCTATAATAGTAAGCAGGAGAGAGCAAGGCTGCGGACGCGTGCAGCTACCTCGCAAAATCTACGAGAAGTCTCTTGAACATATACACAACTCACTCTGCTCTAGCACTGGATCTGCACACAAGGTGCATGGAGTAATGTGAGTACGCCAACTCACTAGTAATGAAAATAAATTAGGTCTGAGCAGTAAGAAACACATAAAGTCAAATCATCATTTCACAATAATCACAGTCTTTCTTTCCAACAGTGTATAGGTTAAATCACCACGCTTAAAAGCCGATTTCAGTAAAAAAAAATCATTTGAGAATATACTTGCCAACAGTTTCAACATAACTTTCAAGAAGTTTAGTGTAAAAATGATAAAAATCATAAAAAGCCTCTCGGGAAAAACATATTTCATAAGTTCAGAGTGAAAGTGGCAAAATCATAAGTAGCCCCTCGGGAAAAACATGTATCAGAAACTACCCCTCGGGAGTAACATCACTCGGAATCAGCTCATCGGGCATACCTCACATGCACTTATAATCACCCCCTCGGGCAGCCTCACAGTCACTCATAATCAGCCCCCTGGGCAACCTTACAATCACTCATAATCAGCCCCTTGGGAAACCTCACAGTCACTCAACCTCCCAATCACTCATCACTCGGCACTCGGCACTCGCACTCAGTAGGTACCTGTGCTCACTGGGGGTGTGTATAGACTCCAGAGGGGCTCCTACAGCCCAAACGCTAATATCAAGCCATCTCGTGGCATAATCACTCAGGCCCTCGACCTCTCACATATTATGAATAATGTAACATGATGCGGCGTGCATCCCGATCCCATAGCATCCTCAAAACATAGGCCCTCGACCACACTCGGTCATAAATCTCTCAAAAAGCCACTCGGGCTATTAGTAAAATGGGTTACTCAACCCAAAATATCATTTTATATCTCAAAATATTGTAAATAAGACCGAGTTTCGAAATCAGTTATACATAATATGGCTGAGTGTAAATCATAAGTCAACATAGTGAGGAATAGAATTAAAAGCCCCCAAGGGGTCTAAAGAGGTTGGCACAAGGCTCCAAACATGGCTTACAACCCAAATATAACAATAGTTTGAAAGCACGATTTAACATGTGATTTAAAAGTAAATGCGCAACTCAATAGTTGCCACGGGAAGGACCAAGTCCAAATCCCAATTCAGTGCACGCCACACACTCGTCATCTAACATGTGCAACACTCCAAAAATAGTGAGAAAATACGAAGTCCGGGGTTTCATACCCTCAGGACAAGATTTACAGTCATTACTTACCTCAACCGGTCCAAATAGCTACTCAACGATACTCTTACCCCCTCGAGTCGGCTCCCAAATGCTCTGAGTCTATCAAAACCAGATTAATAATATCAAAATATGTCAGGGAGACGAAACCCATTCGAAATTTATCACAATTAGGCACAAATCCCGAAATTGACCAAACTCGATCCCCGGACCCACGTCTCGAAATTTGATAAAGTCACAAAATCGGAATTCTTATCCTCCCACGAGTATATACATACTAAGAACATCAAAATCGGACCACAATAGCCCCTTCAATTACTCAATTAGAGGTCTCCAATTACAAGCCCTAATTACCAAATTTTTGTACTAATTTTCCACAAGTTTCACCACTAATCAGTCCATAAATTACACATAAACGAGTTTTAAGATCAAAAGTATTACCTCCACGAAGAACCTTCGATTTTTCCTCTTCAAAACCCTTCAAAAGCTTCAAACCCGTGCAAAAATGGTGGATGAATGACCAAAATCTGCTAAGGGTCCTATTTATATGTTCTGCCCAGGGATTTCCGCACCTGTAACCAAATACTCGCACCTGCGGACCCGCACCTACGAAAATTCACTTAAATGAACAATCCCCCTCCTGTTACCAAAATCCGCATCTGCGGTCTTGTGTCCGCTTCTGCGGGCTTGCACCTACGGTCCCCTATCCGCTGGTGCGGTTACACCAGCACTAGAAGCTTCAGCAACAATTTCCAACTTTAAATCCCCCGATTGCTATCCGAAATCACCCCGAGCCCCTCGGGACCCCAAACAAAAATACCAAAAAGTCATAAGTGATCACCCGAACTTAGTCGCACCCTCAGAACACCCAAAATAACATCAAAACACTAAATTCACCTCGAATTCAAGCCTATGAACTTAGAAATTTCCAAATTGTGCCAAAGGTGCCGAAACCATCCAAAACACTTCTGATTGACCTGAAAATTTGCACACATGTCCAAAATGGCACTATGAACCTGGTCCAACTTATAGAATTCCATTCCTACCCCTATACCCTATTTTCAACTACCGACCGGAAATCGCCAAAAACTAACTTTCGCCAATTCAAGCCTAATTCTACATCGGACATCAAAACCACATTCCGAACACACTCCTAAGTCCCAAATAACCTAACGAAGCTATCCGAACCATAAAATCTACATTCCTAGGTCGTTTACCAATAAGTCAACCTCTGGTTGACTTTTTCAACTATTGAACCAAGTTAAGAGACTAAGTGTCTCATTTCTCTTCAAAAATCGCTCTGGACCCGAGCCAACCAATCTAACACAATATAATGAAGCTGAACCACATATAATGAAGTAGAAATGGGGGAAACGGGTCTAAAATCTCGGAACGACCGACCGGGTCATTACAATAACCTACCCAATAGCCTCAATTCAATATATTTTATAACCTTAACATGATTACAACCACTATGTAATCAATTTATCTTCCCGAGTCTACCCTCGTCCATAAGCCGTAAGAATTCGTTTCATTCCTCCAAGGAACAACTGAAAGGGCCATCAATACATCCATAACTCAAGGTTGTATTACACACCAAGATGATAGTCAAGCATTCCTATTCCCTACGCATCTCAAGAAAATCCTTCTGTCACATCCATACTCTCAAGCGTAGTCATTAGTCACATAATACTTATCACTTGGCTGTCTTTCCACTCACTGAGCCATTAATCCATCAACTAAGGACACCACTGGACATAAAAGTCCCAAATCACATGCTCACATAGCTGAAACTAGTGAGCCAAAGTTGCGGTCTACGAACCGCATGTATCAATAAAGTATAGTTCATCACATATCTAGCAAATTTATTGCTCGAATAATCCTCGATGTCATCCTCCTCAAGTTATAACTAATTCACACATGTGCCTTAATCTAGGAACTATAGCATCACATACCAATGTGATCAAATCGTTGATGGTAGACTTCCTCACTTGGATTTAAGCCATAATCACATCAATAGATAACCCACAATAACCTTTCCTCCTTAATCACCATGATCTCGCACTATTACTTGGTTGAATTCCTCATAAGCTCATATTGCACTAACCATAAAGAACTCCATATTATTATCCCAATGCATACTCATCCTTGTGATAGTCGTGTTATCTTCTTTAGTCAATTCAAACTCTCTCGCAGTACATATATTCCACTAGATAGAAGGAAAACTCTTCATAGACCCTCATAAGAAATCATACAACCTAACGGCTTCTGACATCAGATAACCACATGTTAGCCTTAATTCAACATATTCTATAATATTCTATAACCACTTTGTAATCAATTTATCTTCGCGAGTCTACGCTTGTCCACAAGCCATAAAAAATTATTTCATGCCTCCAGGGAACAGCTGAAAGAGCCATTGACACTTCCATAACTCAAGGTTGTATTACACACCAAGATGATAGTCAAGCGATTCTTTCTCCTTCACATCTCAAGCAAATACTTCTCGTCATATCCATACTCTCAAGCATAATCCTTAGTCCTATAATACTCACACATGGCTATCCTTCCACCCACTGGGCTATCAACAAACCACTTAGGATGCCACCAGATGTAAAAGTACCAAATCACATGCTCACAAAGATTAAACCACATCTATGACAGCTTCACAAGTTGTTGGTTCTCAGTTGATACCGAGTACTTGTCACGACCCAAAACCACCACCCATCATGATGGAACCTAACCCACTTGCTAGGAAAGCCAGTCATGAAATACTAACGAAACATGATAATGAACTACATAAAATATAAGTCTAAAGGACAAATAACCATAGATAACATTAAATCATAATACAACTCCCTAGAACTAGTAACATTGAGTCATGAGCTCTATAATATGAATGCAAGTCTGAAATATAGAAAGATTGTGTGAAACAACAACAACAGTAAATAGGCATAGGAAAAGACACCAGGGAATTCAATCGGGAAGCAACTCTACCTTGGTCTCTTAAACATAAGAACAGACCCACACACAAAGCTCGACTGGACCCAAATCCCTAATCTACACAATTAAGTGTAGGCTGTAGTATGAGTACAACTGATCTCGTGTACTCTGTAAGTATCATGACTAATCTCGACGAGGTAGTAGTGGTAAGAATTACCAATGATTCTAGATTAACAAGTTTCTCAATTCATAAATATCAAAGTACACAACAGTGGTACCAAATTAAACATGAAAAGATATGTATCGTGCCTTTACTTCCCAGTCAAATTAGCATATAGAGAAGATATGCTAAAGAATCAAGTCAATGTGCACAAGTTAACTTCTAGAGAAGATATGTATCGTTCCTTCACTTTTAAGTCAAATCAACATATAGAGAATATATGCATAAAGAGGCATGTATAAATTTCAAAACTAGCATATAAAAAAGATATGTGAGGAAAACATGTATACACCCAATGTGTTTTCAAATAGAGAAGAGACGCGAAGACCAAACACTAATTATTTTTCCTCATATTGAGCATACGTCATCAAGATAGAAGCATGAGAGGATGACCCTAGGGGTATGGATTCTTATCCACACGCTGCAAAGGCAACTCACATGCTATAATCTAATAATTGCACGGACCACTAACGTGCCATCATAACTCAACCCGCACGGACCACTCTTGTGTTGCCAATATAGTCCATATCACACAAAAAGAATATACAAGAATACATGTATAATATCAAACCACATACTCATGGACATAAAATATGACATGCTAAGATGTATGCATGTGTAAAGCGCACTACTATAACTCAGATTTGGTGAATATGCCACAAAATAGCAATTAACATGTTTGAACATGAGATTAACCTACATATGATCTCTAGCATGATTCAAGTAGCTCAAGAAGGGGTACAAATATACGAAGCATGATATAAAGAAGCATAATATTCAATACTAGGCATAACATAGCCTAAGCACTAACCCCAGCATAAATAAAAAACCTGGTGCATGCATACATGCTAATCCCTTGCATGTGTGTCACCCTCGACATGTATCCATCATCAACAATTCAAGCAACTAATGCCTCAAACCAAGGCTAGGCAGGATACTTACCTCAAACAAGCCAAATAAATACTCCAAAATTCCTTCCCTCATAAATCGGCCTTCGAACGTCTCAAATATAGCCGAAAACAACTCAATAACATCATATAAAACTATAGTAATCAATTCCAAACAATAAAGCTTTAATCTTTACTCAATTTTCAAAAAATCAACACGAGGCCACGTGGTCAAAACTTGAGTCAAGGGATAGATTCCGACTACCCATAACCCAACAAGTCCAAATATGTGATTAGATTCCAAACCAAGTCCACATCGACCTTCAAATTTTCATTTTTCACTCTCTTAAGTTGTAGAAGAAAACCCCCAAATTTCCCTTAAAATCCACGTTTTATGTGTTAATAATCCATATAGATTCTTGAAATAATATAAAAAATATGTAGAAATCACTTACCCCCAGAGTCATGTATGAAAGTCTCCTTCAAAAGTCGCCCTTCTCCAAGTCCAGGGTTCAAAATATGAGAGAATTGGCTAAAATCCTAAAATTATAACTTCATATAGTCTACCCAGCACTACCCTTCGCAAACGCAATGCCTTGCATTCGCGATGCACAAAATTTAATAGCCCAGAAATAATTCTCCATGAATGCGTCCCTACTACCGTGAACGCGATGAACAGATGCCCTTGGCCTACGCGAACACTAGCCCCCTTCCGCGATCTTGAAGGCCAAGCTTTAGCCAGCTCCCACTCTGCTTCCCCTCTACACGCATGCAACTCCTAGGACACGAATGCAAAGATCGAATGTCACAACTCTACAAAAACTAGACCTCAAGCTCTAGGACACGAAGAGAAAAACCTGTCTACCCCAAAATCGTTCTCTGCGATCGTGAAACATACCAGACACCAACAAAATTTTGCAATTCCAATAATGCTCCGGGTGGTCCGAAACTAACCCAAGACCCTAATCACATAAAAAAGTCCATAAACATTATCCAAACTCAACCAAAATCCCCAAACACAGACGATAACATCACATCAACCAATCAAAGGCCAAAACACAAGTTGAATTCCTCTGAAGTTCAAGAACTTCCAACTTCTGCGTCCGATTCAAGCCTAACCAATCCAGATTATAACCAAATATTGCATACAAGTCTAAAATGAAAAAATAAACATATTATAACTTCCAAAAAAAAATCCAAACCTGATATCATCAGAGTCAATTCCCTGTCAAACTTAGGTATTCCCCAAACCTTCAAATTTCTAACTTTCGACAATTAGAGCTAAAACATCATGGGAACCTCCAGACCCAAACATAATTCTATGTCAAACCGGATAACGACATCGCCTATAATATAATGCCTTATACAGAACCATCTAAATAGAAGATCGATAGCTATTATTGTAGGCAAACTCTGCCAAAGGTAGAAACCGACCCCTAAAATCAATAATGCAGGCCCTCAACATATCCTCTAAGATCTGAATGGTCCTCTCAGGATGCCCATCCATACAAAAGTGAGATGTAGTTCTCAAATCAACCTGGATGCCCAACTCAGTCTAAATAGCTCTCCATAAGTGCAATATAAACTGAGTGCCATGATCCGAGATGATAGAAATAGGTACAACATGCAAGCGAATAATATCTTTAATGTTAATCTTAGCCAACTGCTCTAATATGGAAGAAGTCATAACAGGAATAAAATGCACCTATTTGGTCAACCAATTGATAATGAACCAAATATAATCAAACTTCCTTTAGGGCCATGGCAACCCTACCAAGAAGCCCATCAAAATATGGTCCTACTTACACTCTGGTATATCAATTATCTGAAGAAAACCACCCAGTCTGTTATGCTTATACTTGACTTGTTAATAATTCAAACACTGTGCAACATGCCCAGCAATGTCTGTCACGACCCAAAATCCCACCAAAGGTCGTGATGGCACCTAATCCGCTCGTTGGGTAAGCCAACATAATAACAAGAAAAAATCTAAAGCAGATTGACCATGTTTTAATAAAATATTCCATATGATAAGAAACAAAATAATCTCAATCTGATAACATAAATAAATTATCCATGGCATGGTCTAAACACGATCACACATGCCAACAATGCCCAAAACCCAGATGTCACAATCATCACAACATCTAACAAAGGTATGAAAAATCATCTGAATACACATTCTATCTGAATGAAAGAGATAGAAACACGTGATAAGTAGGGAGAGTGACTCCATGTGTTGCCAACCGATCAAGCAAAGTAGCTCATCACGATGTCTCCACAAGTCCTCCAACTGAATCATATGAATGCCACTCACACCACCCTCAGAACCTACACAACATATGCAATAGTGTAGTATGAGTACAAACCACGGTACCCATTAAATATCAAGTCTAGGCTCGGAGAAGTAGTGGCGAGGGATCAACTTCGATACTCACTAACAATTAAATAATTAGATAAGGGGATAATTTAACATTAAATTAGAAATGATATCATCAACAAGTGTAAAAGCTAAAAATACAACCCATATGGAATCTAGGCATGCTTTTCAAATAACAGGAATGAAATAAGATATTAGCATCCAGATTCTTGAATAAGACTTGATACCAGTCAACTATACTTACATCCATTCAAAGCATGAGTCTAAGAAAATATACATATACATGATCAGGATCCCTTTCTCAACAACTCACAACACAAATCCATGTGCCTGACACTGGCCGCGTGTCTAACAAGCACCAAAGAATCATGAGAGCCTACGCTCATGGGGCCCAAGGTAACATGGGTATCACCTGACTCTAGAAGGACGGATCCATAATCAAAGAATTGATCAGTTTATACTTAATGATCATCAATCAATCACTACGGCGCACAAGTGATTCCAATCATAACATCATCAATTAGATAATCCATGCCAATTTCGCTCAAGTGACCAAAATGCCAAAATACTCAACTTTCCTCAATAACCATTCTTCCACTCATGCATACGTGTATGAAATGATATTAAAAGTCCACAAGACAAGATAATAAGAATGCATATAAAAGCTCAAATGGAAAATTGATACCTATGGAAAATCATGTAACTCAATTTATCACAACGCCTTATAATATATTTAGCATGTTCTAGCTTAATCACATTTTTATCATGAGTTAATTAGGCTATAGAAATGTCACGACCCCAAATCCTAAGCCGTCCGTGATGGTGCCTATCATGGAACTAGGCTTGCCAACCATTTCAGATTATCAGTATATATCATAATTTCCCAAAATTAGCAAATCTTAAAAATAGAGAGATGAACAAATTATGCATTTTCCCAAAACCCGGAGTCAACTGTCACGAGCATCTAGAACTGTAAATATAAATATACAACAAGGTGACTTGCTACTACAAAGCCTGGAGTACAAAAGACCAAAACTATGAACTGAGGAAAAGAAAGGAGGTGAGCTGGGGACACTGAGCAGCTACCTCGATCCTCGAACAACTCCAAGCACGTCCAAAAATCAACTAGTGAGATGATCCGGTACCTGGATCTGCACATAGAGGTGTAGGGAGTAATGTGAGTACGCCAACTCAGTAAGTAATCAAAGTAACTAAAAACTTGAGTGTAGTGACGAGAATTTATTAATCATGTAAATCCGTATAATGAATAACAGTGGAAATGAATAACTCAAGTCAGGAATCTACATTCCGAATATTTCATAAAACTCCAATTTCCATTTAAAAATCTCATATAAAAAATCATTTGTCCAACATTATCATCAGAGGCTCAGTGTAAAGAAGAGTGAAAACAGTAGTTTCATAAAATATAAGCCCCTCGGGCACAGTATCACTCACAATAAAGCCTCTCGGGCCAGCCTCTCAGTCGCTCGTGACTCCACTATCAGTATCTCATGCTCACACTAAACACTCGTGCTCAGCAAGTACCATGAATACACACAACTACTGCGACGGGTAGCCCGATCCAACACACACACATATATATATATATATATATATATATATATATATATATATATATATATATATATATATCTATACTGCTGCAGCGCGCAACCCGATCCTTATAACATACGCTGCGGCGTGCAGCCCGATCTATATAAATAGTCGACTGTGCTCACTGGGGGTGTACAGACTCCTGGAGGGGCTCCTTCAGCCCAAGTGCTATATCTTCTGCGATGTGCAGCCCGATCTAATATATGCATTGCTGCGACGTGCAGCCTGATCCATATATAACATATATTACTGCGGTGTGCAGCCCGATCCGTATATAATCTATATATTGCTGCAGCGTGCATCCCGATCCTTATGTAATATGTAACATATATATTGCTGCGGCGTGCAGCCCCACCCATAACTATTCTCACATAATCGGCTCTCGGCTTAGACATATATATTGCTGCGGCGCACAGTCTGATCCTTAACTATCCTCACATACTCAGCTCTTGTCCTAACTCAGTCATCCTCACAAGGCACTCGGGAAATTCATCTCAACTCACGGGACTCAACCCAAAATACTTCTTAGAGTTTCAAAGTAGTGTGATAACAGTGAAAATAACAACAAGTGGTAAACATGACTGAGTTCACAGATGTTCTATCAGGATAGTGGTAGAATAGTGTAAAAGTACCCCTGAGGGTCTAAGCAGGTCGGCACAAGGCCCCAAACATGGAAAATACCCCTGAGGGTCTAAACAGGTCGGCACAAGGCCCCAAACATGGAAAATACCCCTGAGGGTCTAAACAGGTCGACACAAAGCCCCAAACATGGAAAATACATCTGAGGGTCTAAACAGGTCGGCACAAGGCCCTAAACATAGCTCACAGCCCATAAACAAGTATAAACTTCTGAAATACAGGATATCACAGGATTTCAAATTGAATACGCGACTAAATAGTCACTACGGGATGGACTAGGTCACAATCCCTATCGGTGCACGCCTCCACGCTCGTCACCTAGCATGTGCGTCACCTCATTTGCCAAAATAATATCAAATAACGGGGTGTAATACCCTCAGGTTTAGAGTTACATTCGTTACTTACCTCAAAATAGCCCAAAAGCTACTCCGCGATGCGCTTGCCCCTCGAGTTGGCTCCCATATGCTCCGAATATAACCAAAATTAGATTACATCATCAATATACGCTAACATAACAACACCCAATCGACAAATATAAATTTTAACACAATTCTCAAAATTCGACCAAATCCGAGCCCCGGGACCACGTTTCGGAATTCTATAAAATTTACATCACTAGAATCCTCATCCTCCCACGACTCTATACATACCATACCAAAATCCGACCTCAATTGCCCACTCAAAACACCAAAAGAATTTTTCCAAATTTTCCTCCCATTTTCCCCAACTTTTCTACTTTAATTCCTCAAATTCCCAAGATGCGGCTTCGCTGGTGTGGCCCATGCCTCGCACCTGCGGACTCCTCCAGCCTGGCCTCTTCTCGCACCTGTACAATGGTCTTCACACCTGCGACTCCCCATCCGCAGGTGCGGCCACACTAGCAAAAAGACACCAGCAACAATTTTGCTGCAATTTTCTAAGTCCAACCCTCCGTTAACAATCCGAAATCAATCCCGAGTCCCTCGGGGCCCCAACCAAGCATACCAACACATCCCATAACCTCATTCGAACTTAGTCGAGCCTTCGAAACACCAAAAACAATGGAAAAACACTAAAATCATATCAAATTCAAGCCTATGAACTTTAAAACTTTTAAATTTTGGCAATGATCCCGAAACCAACCAAAACACATCCGATTGACCTAAAAATTTGCACACATATCCAAAATGACATTACGAACCTGCTCCAACTATTGGAATTCCATTCCGACCCTGATAGCCTATTTTCCCCTGCCGACCGGAAATCGCCAAAAACTAACTTTCGCCAATTCAAGCCTAATTCTACACCGGACATCAAGACTTCATTCCGAACACAATCCTAAGTACCAAATCACCTAGCGAAGCTACCCGATCCATAAAATCCGCATTTCGATGTTGTTTACCAAGAAGTCAACTCCCGATTGACTTTTTCAACTATTAAGTTAATTTTAGAGACTAAGTGTCTCTGTTCTCATCACAACCACTCCGAACCCGAACCAACCGACCCAACAAAACACAAACATGCTAAGAAACATATGATAAAGAATAAATGGGGGAAACGGGGCTAATCTCACGA
>ML386814.1:4371-18554 GCA_005239525.1 Nicotiana knightiana | reverse complement strand
TAGTGGTAGAATAGTGTAAAAGTACCCCTGAGGGTCTAAGCAGGTCGGCACAAGGCCCCAAACATGGAAAATACCCCTGAGGGTCTAAACAGGTCGGCACAAGGCCCCAAACATGGAAAATACCCCTGAGGGTCTAAACAGGTCGACACAAAGCCCCAAACATGGAAAATACATCTGAGGGTCTAAACAGGTCGGCACAAGGCCCTAAACATAGCTCACAGCCCATAAACAAGTATAAACTTCTGAAATACAGGATATCACAGGATTTCAAATTGAATACGCGACTAAATAGTCACTACGGGATGGACTAGGTCACAATCCCTATCGGTGCACGCCTCCACGCTCGTCACCTAGCATGTGCGTCACCTCATTTGCCAAAATAATATCAAATAACGGGGTGTAATACCCTCAGGTTTAGAGTTACATTCGTTACTTACCTCAAAATAGCCCAAAAGCTACTCCGCGATGCGCTTGCCCCTCGAGTTGGCTCCCATATGCTCCGAATATAACCAAAATTAGATTACATCATCAATATACGCTAACATAACAACACCCAATCGACAAATATAAATTTTAACACAATTCTCAAAATTCGACCAAATCCGAGCCCCGGGACCACGTTTCGGAATTCTATAAAATTTACATCACTAGAATCCTCATCCTCCCACGACTCTATACATACCATACCAAAATCCGACCTCAATTGCCCACTCAAAACACCAAAAGAATTTTTCCAAATTTTCCTCCCATTTTCCCCAACTTTTCTACTTTAATTCCTCAAATTCCCAAGATGCGGCTTCGCTGGTGTGGCCCATGCCTCGCACCTGCGGACTCCTCCAGCCTGGCCTCTTCTCGCACCTGTACAATGGTCTTCACACCTGCGACTCCCCATCCGCAGGTGCGGCCACACTAGCAAAAAGACACCAGCAACAATTTTGCTGCAATTTTCTAAGTCCAACCCTCCGTTAACAATCCGAAATCAATCCCGAGTCCCTCGGGGCCCCAACCAAGCATACCAACACATCCCATAACCTCATTCGAACTTAGTCGAGCCTTCGAAACACCAAAAACAATGGAAAAACACTAAAATCATATCAAATTCAAGCCTATGAACTTTAAAACTTTTAAATTTTGGCAATGATCCCGAAACCAACCAAAACACATCCGATTGACCTAAAAATTTGCACACATATCCAAAATGACATTACGAACCTGCTCCAACTATTGGAATTCCATTCCGACCCTGATAGCCTATTTTCCCCTGCCGACCGGAAATCGCCAAAAACTAACTTTCGCCAATTCAAGCCTAATTCTACACCGGACATCAAGACTTCATTCCGAACACAATCCTAAGTACCAAATCACCTAGCGAAGCTACCCGATCCATAAAATCCGCATTTCGATGTTGTTTACCAAGAAGTCAACTCCCGATTGACTTTTTCAACTATTAAGTTAATTTTAGAGACTAAGTGTCTCTGTTCTCATCACAACCACTCCGAACCCGAACCAACCGACCCAACAAAACACAAACATGCTAAGAAACATATGATAAAGAATAAATGGGGGAAACGGGGCTAATCTCACGAAACGACTGGACGGGTCGTTACATTCTCCCCCTCTTAAACAAACGTTCGTCCTCGAACGGGTCTAGAAACATACCTAAAGTATCGAATAAATGAGGATATCTGTTCTACATCTCCGGCTCGGTCTCCCAGGTGGCATCCTCTACCGGCTATCCTCTCTACTGAAGCTTCACTGAAGCTATATCCTTAGACTTCAGTTTTCTGATCTGACGACCCAAAATAACCACTAGCTCTACCTCATATGACATATCACCTTCGATCTGAATCGTGCTGAAGTCCAAAACATGAGACGAGTCACCAAAATACTTCCGAAGCATCGAAACATGGAACACCGGATGAACACTCAATACGATGGGAGGCAAGGCAAGCCTATAAGCCACCTCCCCAATCCTATGAAGCACCTCAAAAGGCCCAATAAACCTAGGACTCTGCTTTTCCCTCTTTCCGAACCTCATAAAACCCGTCATGGGTGATACCTTCAGCAACACTTTCTCCCCAACCATGAAAGACACATCTCGGAACTTCCGGTCCGCATAACTCTTCTACCTAGACTGTGCCGTGCAAAGCCGCTCCTGAATCAACTTAACCTTACCCAATGCATCCTGAACCAAGTTTGTGCACAATAGCTTAGCCTCGCCCGACTCAAACCAACCAACCGGAGATCTGCACCTCCTACCATATAAAGACTCATACGGAGCCATCTGGATACTCGACTGATAACTATTATTATAAGCAAACTCCACGAGTGGCAGAAACTGGTCCCATGAACCCCCAAAATCAATGACACATGCATGTAACATATCCTCCAAAATCTGAATAGTGAGCTCTAACTGCCCGTCGATCTGAGGATGAAACACTGTGTTCAACTCAACCTGAGTACCTAACTCCCTCTGCACGGCCCTTCAAACCTGAGATGTGAACTGAGTACCTCTATCAAAAAAGATAGAAACTGGAAACCCATGCAATCAAACAATGTCCCTGATATAGATCTCAGCTAACCGCTCCGAAGAATAAGTAGTACCAATAGGAATAAAGTGCGCGGACTTTGTCAGCCGATCCACAATAACCTATATAGAATCAAACCTCCTCGAAGTCCGTGGGAGCCCAACTACGAAGTTCATGGTGATTCGCTCCTACTTCCACTCCGGAATATCTAATATCTGAAGCAATTCACCTGGTCTCTGGTGCTCATACTTGACCTGCTGACAGTTGAGACACCGAGCCACAAACTCAACAATATCTCTCTTCATCCGCCTCCACCTGTAATGTTGTCTCAGATCCTGATACATCTTTGCGGCACCCAGATGGATGGAATACCGCGAACTATGGGCCTCAGCTAGAATCAAATCTCGAAGCCCATCCACATTGGGCATGAAAATCATGCCTTGCATCCTCATGACCCCATCATCACCAGTAACCACATCCCTGGAATCACCGCAACGGACCCTGTCCTGAAGAACGCGTAAGTGGGGATCATCATACTGGCGTTCTCTAATCTTATCATAAAGAGAAGACCTAGAGGCTACATAAGCCAATATCCGCGGGGGCTCTAATATATCCAATCTCACCAACTGACCTACTAAAGCCTGAACATCAAGTTCTAAAGGTCGCTCTGCTACTGGAAGGTAGGCTAAAATCCCCAAACTCTCCGTTCTGCGACTCAGAGCATCGGCCACTACATTGGCCTTCCCCGGATGATATAAGATAGTGAGGTCATAATCCTTGAGAAGCTCCAACCACGTCCTCTGACGCAAATTCAGATCCTTCTACTTAAGCAGATGCTGTAAACTACGGTGATTAGTGAAAATCTCACAATGAACAGATGTAACTAAAGACTCACGGGATATCCAAAAAATGGGCAAAATATGAAGACACATAGGAATATATAGAACCAGGGTCAAATAAAGCCAAAGCATCTCGGCAACAAACTGAAACAATACCTGCGATCACTGCATCGAAGGCCATAGCATCTAGCCTGGCTGGAAAGGCATACATATGGGTCTGACCTCTACCTGCTCGACCTCCCCCTCTAGGGCGGCCTCTAGCTGACTGACTACTATCCCTGGCTGCCTGGATGGGTGGTGAAATAACTAGAGCTGAAGTCGAAGGCTGGCTCCTCGGCTGAGATGAGCCTCCAAGAAGATGAGGACACTGCCTCCTCATATGACCGAACTCTCCACACTCATAACAACTCCCTGGAGCTGGAGACGAGGACTGAAATGAACCCTGGCATGGCCACTAGGAGAACCATGCATAGAGGAACCCTGAACTGATGGTGCTCGAGCTGCACTCCGGGCTAGAAGGGCACCGAATGAAGAATGGCCTAGCTGAGAACCACGGGGACCATGCCACGAATATGCACCACTATAGGCTGGGCGACCTGATCGAAGAGGCTTGAATGAAAGGCTCTACCATGCTGAATCTGCCCCCGGAAGGAGAACCACTAGAACCACCCAATCCACGAGGCCTCTTGGCCTCCCTCTTACCCCCTCCTGGAAGTGAACCGACTCAATATCGCGAGCAATATCAACAACCTGCTCGAAGGTAGAACATGATACTCTCTCCCGAGTCATAAAAAGGCGGAGCTGATAAGTGAGGCCATCCACGAACCTCCGAATCCTCTCCCTATCAGTAGGGACCAACTCAGTGGCATGACGAGCCAACTCTGAAAATCGCATCTCATACTGCATCACTGATAGTTCCCCCTGACGCAGCTGCTCAAAATGCATGTGCTGCTCCTCCCTGTGAGACTGGGGTACATACTTCTCCAAGAATATAGTGGAGAACTTCTGCCAGGTGAGGGGTGCTTAACCAACAGGCCTACGCCTCTCAAAAGACTCCCACCAAGTGAAAGAAGCACCATAAAACTGAAAAGTAGCAAATAAGACCCCACTGATCTCCAGAATCCAAACAATACGAAGCATCCGCTGACACTTATCCAGAAAACCCTGAGCATCCTCGCCCTTAGTACCACTGAATGTCGGAGGCTGAAGTCTACTAAACCTATCCAGCCTACACTGCTCATCATATGGCATAGCGGGTACCACGAAGTCTTGAACTGGAGCAACCGGCTGGGATGGAACCACCCCAATATATAATGGCCCTGAGTAACCTGCTCAGGTGTCCGGGAAACTGGAGTCTGACTTCCTCCCTCGGCCTGGGAAGTAACGGAAACTGCTTGAGCAAGGGTACACACAGTCAAGATCTGATCCAAGGTCTCCTGAAGACCCGGAATAATAATAGGCACTGCCGATGCCTAAGACTGTCCTGCTGGAGTATCTGCGGCAGGAATCTACTCCTGAATAGTAGGGGGATCAACTAGTACTGCCCTGGCTGCCACACGGGCTGGCCCCTACCTCTACCACAACCTCGACCCCCCACTAGTTTAGCTGGTGGCTGATCGCCCTGATCGATAGTGTGAGTCCTCACTATCTTTGAGAGAATGAAACAACAGAAGTTTAGATTTCCAGAATCAACCAAATGGCACGACAGAATTCAAGAAAAATGAGATTGTTTCTAAGAGTTATGCATCCTCTCAAAGATAAGTACAGACGTCTTCGTACCGATCTGCAAGACTCTAATAAACCTGCCAATGACCGTTGAGTCCTATGCAACCTAGGCTCTGATACCAACTTGTCACGACCCCAAATCCTAAGCCGGCCGTGATGGCACCTATCATGGAACTAGGCTAGCCAACCATTTCAGCTTATCAATATATATCATAATTTCCCAAAATTAGCAGATTTTAAAAATAGCAGAATAAGATGAAAAAATTATACATTTTCCCAAAACCTGGAGTCAACTGTCATGAGCATCTAGAAATTTAAATACAAATGTACAACAAGGTGACTTGCTACTACAAAGCCTGGAGTACAAAAGACCAAAAACATGAACTGAGGAAAAGAAAGCAGGTGAGCTGGGGACGCTGAGCAACTACCTTGATCCTCGAACAACTCCAAGCACGTTCAAAAATCAACTAGTGAGATGGCCCGGTACCTAGATCTGCTATACAGAGGTGCAGGGAGTAATGTGAGTATGCCAACTCAGTAAGTAATCAAAGTAACTAAAAACTTGAGTGTAGTGACGAGCATTTATAAATCATGTAAATCCATATAATGAATAACAGTGGAAATGAATAACTCAAGTCAGGAATCTACATTCTGAATATTTCATAAAACTCCAATTTCCATTTAAAAATCTCGTATAAAAAATCATTTGTCCAACATTATCATCAGAGGTTCGTGTAAAGAAGAGTGAAAAACAGTAGTTTCATAAAATATAAGCCCCTTGGGCACAGTATCACTCACAATAAAGCCTCTCGGGCCAGCCTCTTAGTCGCTCATGACTCCACTATCAGTATATCATGCTCACACTAAACACTCGTACTCAGCAAGTACCATGAATACACACAACTGCTGCGGTATATATACTGCTGCGACGCGCAACCCGATCCTTATAACATACGCTGCGGTGTGCAGCCCGATCCATATAATAGTCGACTCCGCTCACTAGGGGTGTACAGACTCCTGGAGGGGCTCCTTCATCCCAAGCGCTATATCTGCTGTCGGCGTCCAACCCGATCTAATATGTACATTGTTGCGGCATGCAGTCCGATCCATATATAACATATATTATTGCGGCATGCAGCCCGACCCATACATAATCTATACATTGCTGCGGTGTGTAGCCTGATCCATATGTAATATGTAACATATATACTGCTGCGACGCGCAGCCCGATCCTTAACTATCCTCACATACTCGGCTCTCGGCCTAACTCAGTCATCCTCACAAGCCACTCGGACAATTCATCTCAACTCACGGGACTCAGCCCAAAATACTTCTCAGAGTTTCAAAGTAGTGTGATAATAGTGAAAATAACAAGTGGTAAACATGAATGAGTTCACAGATGTTCTATCAGGATAATGGTAGAATAGTGTAAAAGTAACCCTGCGGGTCTAAACAGGTCGGCACAAGGCCCTAAACATGGAAAATACCCCTGAGGGTCTAAACAGGTTGGCACAAGGCCCCAAACATGGAAAATACCCCTGAGGGTAAACATGGAAAATACCCTGAGGGTCTAAACAGGTCGGCACAAGGCCCCAAACATGACTCACATCCCATAAACAAGTATAAACTTCTGAAATACCGGGTATCACATGATTTCAAATCGAATACGCGACTAAATAGTCGCTACGGGACGGATCAGGTCACAATCCCTATTGGTGCACGGCCCCGTGCTCGTCACCTCATTTGCCAAAATAATATCAAATAACGGGGTGTCAAACCCTCAAGTTTAGAGTTACATTCGTTACTTACCTCAAAATAGCCCAAAAGCTACTCCGCGATGCGCTTGCCCCTCGAATTGGCTCCCAAATGCACCGAATCTAACCAAAATTAGATTAACATCATCAATAAACGCTAACTGAACAAAACCTAAACGAAAAATATAAATTTTAACACAATTCTTGAAATTCGGCCAAATCCGAGCCCCAGGCCCACATCTCGAAATTCTATAAAATTTACATCACTAGAATCCTCATCCTCCTACGATATTATACATACCAAATTTACCAAAATCTGACCTCAATTGCCCACTCAAAACACCAAAAGAATTTTTCCAATTTTTCCTCCCATTTTCCCAACTTTTCTACTTTAATTCCTCAAATTCCAAACCCAATACGTCACAAAATAACATAGAAACGAGTTTTTAATCCGGAAAACTTACCTCCACGGAAGAACCTTGAATTCCTCCTTCAATTTGCTCTCAAACTAGTTCAACCCGCATGCAAAAATGGAAGAAATGCCCAAAATTTCACGGAGGCACTTATTTATACTCTCTGTCCAGTTAATCCACACATGCAGACCATTTTTTGCTCCTGCGAATATCCACTAACAGTCCAATACTCGCACTTGCGGTGCCTCACCCACACATGCGGCTTCGCAGGTGCGGCCCATGTCTCGCACCTGCGGACTCCTCCAGCCTGGCTTCTCTCGCACCTGCGCAATGATCTTCGCACTTGCAGCCATCGCACCTGTGGCTCCCCATTCGCAGGTGCCACCACACCAGCAAAAACACACCAACAACAATTTTGCTGCTATTTCCTAAGTCCAACCCTCCGTTAACCATCCGAAACCAATCACGAGCCCCTCGGGGCCATAACCAAACATACCAACACATCCCATAACCTCATTCGAACTTAGTTGAGCCTTCAAAACACCAAAAACAACGCAAAACACTAAAATCACATCAAATTCAAGCCTATGAACTTTGAAACTTCTAAATTTCGCCAATGATGCCGAAACCAACCAAAACACATCCGATTGAATTGAAAATTTGCACACATATCCAAAATGACATTACAAACCTGATCCAACTATCGGAATTCCATTCCGACCCCGATAGCCTATTTTCCCCTGCCGACCAGAAATCGCCAAAAACTAACTTTCGCCAATTCAAGCCTAATTCTATACTGGACATCAAAAAATCATTCCGAACACACTCCTAAGTCCCAAATCACCTAATGAAGCTAACCGAGCCATAAAATCTGCATTCCAAGGTCGTTTACTAATAAGTCAACTCCCAGTTGATTTTTTTAACTATTAAGCTAATTTAAGAGACTAAGTGTCTTTGTTCTCACCACGACCACTCCGAACCCGAACCAACCGACCAAACACAACATAAACAGGCTAAGCAACATATGATAAAGAAAATATGGGGGAAACGCGACTAATCTCATGAAACGACCGACCGGGTCGTTACAAGAAACCATCAAAATCATGAAGCAAATAAGGCTTGACATGGAAAAGTAATCCTCATGTCAAATCAACAAGTCATATTCCTAGGCATGCTCATAAATCATGAATATAAATTATCATGTAGTCATATAATCAATTTGAACATGGATAAAACCCTAAACCCCAAAAAATAAACCCAGCATGAGGAAGAGAGCTCTGGCGATCAGGCGATTGCGAAGACTCACTCACGAAGCTCTCACGAGCCTTTAATGGCTTCTCCGGCCACTGGACAACATCATCCTGAGGTTGGTCAGTCGTCAAACACCTCTACACATCCCCCTCAATCTATAATGAACCCTAATCCATTTCAAAACTACGTGCAATTGCTTTAACCAAAAGCATTCCATGCAAACCCTAGCAAAACTACCCGTCAAAACTGTCAAATTTCTTCATGGTGAGCCTGTTATCAAGTGGAAGAAGCAAAAAATAAAATATCCATCATTCAAAAAGGTTTACAATTAGAAATTCTTGGGAAATTTTATTATGGAAAACCTGTCATCAATGAATTACGCAAGGTTATTCCTATATAACATGAGTCAAAAGGAGCATGTGCTATTGGATTGATAGAGGACAATCGTGTGTTGATAAGGTTATTTTTGCTGGAAGATTATTTCCATCTATTGTCTAAGACTCCCTTCAACCACAAATCCCAGGGTGAGATGTGGCACATGAAGTGCACGAAATGGAATCGGTGGTGGAAACCTGATGAAGAGAAGCCAATTGCAGTAGCATGGATCAACTTTCCAGAGTTTCCACCAAATGATTTAGGTAAGGAATATGTTTTTTCTTTGGAAAGAGCAGTTGGGAATCATTTACATGTTGATCTTGCAACTCAGAATGGTACTCGACCTAGTTGTGCTAAGGTTAAGGTCGAGGTTAGTTTGTTAGCTAAGTTTCTTCAACGTATTGAGATAGTTAAGGAAGAAGATGAATCTGGACCTGAGGAGTTCAAGTGGATAAATATTAAGTACAATTATATGACTAAGTATTGTAGAACTTGCAAGAAACAAGGTCACAATGAAGGAGAGTGTTAGGTAATCCATCCAGAGTTGCACAAATATTTTGAGGAAATAGTTGATGATGGGAGCAAAGACAGAGAGTTGGTTGGGACGACTGCTAACTCTACTAGGGTGCTAACGAGTGGAAAGGTGCTGGTAAAGACCATTGCTAATCCAACAAAACAAGAATGGATGCAAAGGACGCAGAATAAATATTAAAGAGATAAAAATGGTCACATAACTGATAATCCAAAAGAGAAAGAGGATGGAAAAAATAAAGGGAAGGTCACTAAAGATATTGTAGTAACAAAGAACAAATTTTATGATTTAGAAGTGGAATAATTGATCAACTAACCTTGAGAATTACTGATGGCAAAGGAGAAGATAAGTTCAATGAAAAAAAGAAGCAATGAGGGGACAATGAAGCCAAAAAGGTGCAGGAGAAAGAGAAGGTCCAGTTATCTGGAAATTATAGCCCTAATCATAAAAGCAACGGGAGTAGGTTAGCTGGGAAGTAAGGAATTCCAAATCCTACTAGAGGAGGGACTCAAAAGATTAAAGAACAAAGGCATGTGAAAAATGAAGCAGTTGAAAAAGTACTGGACAATGAGAAGAATGGGAATCCTACGCCTACTGGGGTTATCAAACCTATAGGGAATGGGATTCAAATTACAGAAAATGAAAAGGCTCCCAATCCTATTAATTCTAGGGTTGAGGAGGATAATATGAAGGATTCTACATTGGAGTGGGTACATAGACGTTTTGGGGCTAACAAAGAAGAATTAAGGCAGCTCAATGTCACCTTGAATCATTCATGTCATAAAATTCCCTCTCAAACTTTTGAAGAATCTGACGAGGTTCAAGAAGTTAATTTAAGGAGACCATTATAGAGTGATGAGGTGGAGATAATTGAGTATCAAACGGGTACAAAACAAGTTATGGAATGGAGGAAAGCATGAGCAATAAGCAAGAGAAAGCAACAGGTGTAAAGAACCCTAGTTCTACAATAAACCCTAATTTATTGGAAACTGGGTTTAATGATTCTCATCAATCAAACGATTAGCAAAGTAATGTTCCAGCAGGAGGAGACTCAGGAGCTTCCAAGGAGTGTGTTTCAAGTGGAAAATCAGCTGAAGAAGATCAAGCTAAGAGACAGGCCAATGCAGTAGTAAACCCTAGGGGAACTGTTGAGGTTTTGGATACTGTTGAGGGTGATCCGGTGGAGGTTTCAACTGGTGCTCAGGTTGGGAAAGTTCCTGCAATGGTCTTAGATAATACAGTGAGGTCTGATATTAAAACAATTGATGGGAAACTATGTGATCTCAGTGGAACAGTAATTCCTGCACAGTCTGCTACAGTGAACCCTAGTTTGGGATATATTTATGACCTATAATTCAAGATGTTGCAACAATCTTTAGGTACTCGAGATCAAAATGCTATTGTGATGAAGGATATAAATGGAGAAGGACATCATCAGGCTATAGTACCTTATGTATCAGGTACAATTGAGCCAAGTCATGGCTTGTGCTTCTGGAACTGGGCAACCAATGCACTTCAACTCAAACATCCCTTTGAAGTCACCTATACAAGTGTTACATGACCTTGTTACACACAATGTCACTCCTATGGATATTCAAGAAGTGGGTGATCAAGAGCAATTTGATGAAGAAGGAGTGATGAATCAACAGCTGGAAACTTCAAGGCACTAGCAAGGGACGCTGATTTGTCACCTAGGGATAGAGATAAGAGTGGGAAGAAGGCAATAAATCAAGGACAAAACAAAGAGAATCCTCAACCTAAAATAATACTTCCAAGAAGGGCATCCTCCCAAACCAAATTATGATCAAGACTCTGATTTGGAATATAAGGCCTGTGAACACTCAACAAGCCTTTCAGAGAGTTGTTAATCTGCAAAGAGAGCATGGTTTCTACACTATTTGTCATGCCATAACCTCGGGAAGCGCGACCGGCGCTCAACCGAGTGAACCCGGTCGAGCAAGGGTATTAGACACTTTCTACCGTCTACCCAACTCACTCATGATTAAGAGAAGTCATGTTTTCATGATTTAGATAGTAGGATACCCTACTATTAGTCAAGTCCTCCTCGTCGAACCAACTCTTACCCCACAAACACTCACCCCTCACATCAACCCCCCTATGCCCCAATATATAACACTCAACCATACTACAATGCTCAACCTCACTACAATTCGCATCGAGCCAATATACATCCAAACCTACCACGACCATCCACCATCCACCAAAATTGACACGTCTATGCACCCAGGCCATGCCCAAATTTTGTAGAAAGAACTTCCAGAAACTTCACTCAATCGCTGAACCTTTAAATTGGTTATTTGGAAGGTTGAGGAGAACCGGACGAATATACCTAGTGGAAGGGAGAATTCCCCACCAACCCTCCAAATATTTTGATGCAACCAAGTGTTATGCATACTATTCAGGTGTTCTTGGGCATGATATTGAGGATTCCTATAGACTGAAGAATGAGATCGAGCTTCTAATCAAGAGTGGATCCATCCAATGTACCACAACTCCACCAAATGTAAATTGTAACCTTTTACCTTGAAAATGGTAATTACAATTATATTTGATTATGTGGTTCTAAAAATATTTGATCTATTTTAACACCAGTTTTTTAAGAAATAGATGCTGAGTATGAAACGAGAAAAATGAAATTAGTACAAAAATAACTAAGTTAAGCAAACCAGGCTCCAAGGAGGCCAGTCTCGAGGGTGGTCAGGTCGGCCTCGAGGTCGAGCTCGAGGAGCTTCGATAAGGGCAGTCGACGATAGTATAACAATTTTGAAGGCCTTAAGGTTGGCCTATTTATGATCAATGATAATTAATAAATGGAGAATAACTCAAAAACCCAATGAATGAGAAACAATGATTTAATGAGACAATTGGAGAGAAAGTTTTTGCTTTTTTATATTGAATATCATATCTTTACAAAATGATAAGGGTCCCCTTTATATATGAGGGGGAATCCCTAACATGTTACATGTGTAATTAATGTCAAGAGATATGATTGGTACATCCATATGATGCCACGGTTCGGGCCCGTACTATTTTATGTACTTTGTCAACTTTAACCACACACTTTCTGGGACTTCCCTCTTTCTCATAACGTTATTTGATGCTTGACCTGACCCGAGGTATATTGACTCCTCGAGATACTTCCTCGAGGGGTGCATCTTCGGGTTAAAATTTGGACTTTGTGCCGAGGCTAATTCCCGATTTCACCGTATACAGATATTCCCCATGTTTTTTGGAGTGAAAATACAAGAAACGATTTGAATTCGCCAACCTTTCAACACCTTTAGTGCTCCGTTAAACATGCAACGTTGGTAGCTGATGCGATAGGAGTGAATGCTTTACATTCACACAGTTTTTGAAAAAGATTAGAATTTATTGTGGCAATTGGCTACTCTTTGGCCTTTACCAACGTTCGTGGTTGGGCCCTATAAATACTCCCCCTCTTATCTCTCATTCTTCATTACTTCTTCTATATTTACAAAGAGAACCCTCATTGCTTCTTTTCTGCATCCCCTTTCGGACCAATTCTTCCTTAGTTTCCTTCGAAATCTTTTACCAGAAATGGGGGAGGCCTCCATAGTTATTCCACGAGAAGATAAAGCCTCTTCATAATTACGTTCTTCTAAGAGTAAGGTAATGTTACCCCCAAATCTCGAGGAATGCATCCCTGGTTCCTACGAGACGTCTACTGATTTAAAGGTCGACAAACCTTCGTCAAAGGCAGGGTGAGGTGAGCCCGTAACTCGATATGTTAGCCTGATAACAAACGCCGAGGAGGTGAAAACTGAATGCCGCTGGGGAGATGCGGTTCAAGTGGAGATTCCTTCTCAGGAGGAAAATATAACCTTCCAAAAAGTCGATTTCCTTAGTGTATATACTTATCCATTCACCCTAGGCCCGATTGGGCCGTCTTTGCCGTTGATCAACCCCGTGATTCTCGATTTCTGCGAGCGATATCAAGTGATGCTCGGCCATATTGACCCGTCATTCTGGAATATTGTTTACAGGATCAGGCATTTTGCCAATATGGTTGGGGAGATGCCTTTCACCCTCGAGTATTTGATTAGATTATACAGTCCCCGTTTCTACCAAGGCGGTGATCACGCTCAACTATGTCTTATAGAAACACTAAACGGGCACTGCAAATATAATCTGGGGTATTATGCCCAGAGTCGATCCCACAGGGAATAGACGTATCAACTAAGTCTTTAAAATACTACTGGTACTTATTCAATTTTCTCAATACTTTTGAATATAATTTGGTGAGGTTTACTAAATCTAATAACAAAATAATAAACTAGTAATTGACTAACAATATAGTGTAAACAATGATAATAAAGGTCTAAGGTTATGGTTTCCCCCGTTGGTGAATTCTTTCTCGGATACTTCTTATAGCTTGATTAATCGTCTCTATCAATCATGAACACTCTATCTACCATAAATCTCTCTCAAGTAATTATGATAATTTACTAGACGCACTCTCTCAAGTTACGCTAGCTAGATTTCATTACAGTTCACTTTAGATTGCACCCGAGGTATCGTTATCTCTAATCCACCCTCTAAACCCTAGGTTATGACTTTCATCTATACTCTAGGAGTGGTGTTGTTCATACAATTACCTAAATATGCACTCTCTCTCAAGTAGATACATACTAAATAGGCCTAGCTAATTGATGGCCATTCAATTAACTACAATAAGAACGTAGTTGAACAAATAGAGAATAATCAATCAAAATATATTAATATCA
>ML386811.1:12349-94188 GCA_005239525.1 Nicotiana knightiana | reverse complement strand
TACCCCAGGATTATATTTGCAACGCCCGCTTATTCTTCTACAAGACATAGTTGAGCGTGATCACCGTCCCATCCTATCAGTACTGGAGGAGGTTAGGACTACTATCATAAAAGGTAGGTACTAGGAAGATCCTCAGGTTTAAAGGGGGTAAGACTCTAAGGCGACAAGCAAAGAACATATAGGGCTGCAGTCAATGGGAAACACATAGGAAGCTTAGATTTTCTTCTGCAGATAATGCATATAATTAGCACGACTCAAACACATATAAGGGCAGTGTTATTAATTAAGATCCTAAGATATGGTATCTAGGTGAATTAAGAGGATAAACAAATAGGCAAACTTGTTTTATAACTCAAGAAAAACATGCTCTTAATCAGTTTGCCTACTGATTTAAAAAATATACCTATTAGTGTTAAGCAGCACACACAAGAGAGAGACATATTTCTAATTTTTTTTCTTCGGAAATTTAGTCACCTAAGGCTTGCCTAGGCGGGGGACAATGTATATTAATAGAACTATTAAAGGAACTGTTGCAAATTGTTACCTAAACATGCTGTTCTAGGTTGTTTAGAATACAGAAGCATTACCAGTTGTTTTTTTTAGGGAAAACTGAGTGGGGTGGTTATACTTTTTATACAACAATAATTAGACTAAATATAATTGAGCGATTAGGGACCTATAACATGATATCTAATGCACAGATAGAGATGCATAATGATGCGTATGTAGAATTCCTAAGCATGATTTCTAAATGCTCAGTAGTTACAATATTAATCATGATTTCAGAAGATGCTAGAATGATAATTTATTTTAATGTGGTTTAGCCTAGGATAAGATTTCTAAGCGTACATGGAAGAGTAGAACATGATAGTAGAAAATATCACTTATTAGCAGGATTTTTCTAAGTAAAAGTGAACATGCTGAAACAGTAGGTATGAGACCTAATAAACATGATTTCTAATACATGAATTTGAACATATGGGCCTAAAAATAGTCTCTATTGCACATATAGGAAATAAAATCAAATAGCATGGTTTCTAATGCATGAATTTTAACACATGGGACAAAACACGATCTATTGCACAGATAGGAAATAAAGTCTAATAGCATGATTTCTATCCCTTTAATAGCTAATGCATGCATAGCTACCCCTCCCTTTTCACTATCCATCCCCTGAGTTGTTTTATAAATTATTACCGGCCAGGGAAGTATGAATTACACAACCAAAGGAAAATAAGAAGTTACTTCTATAGGGAGCCTTCAATTAGGCCCAGATCTTCCAAACCTCACTGCCTTATGGGATTGCATAGCCTTTTCATAATCCGGATGTGTCAGAGTTCCCTAAAGACCTCAAGGGCTCCCGGGTAGTGCTCACACCCAGACATAGCCAAAGACTTAAACATGTGCAGTGTGGATGTGCCAGCCTTGTGTGTCAGATTTCAGAGGGTACTCAAAGGGTTCCCAAAGAAGTGCTCACACGAAGGGGGATGAACTTAGACTTCTAAGGGTGTATGTGAGAGTGCTTTTTATTTAAAAGGATTTAAGTGAGGAACATTTGTGAGAAAGGGTAAGTAAGAAAACAGTTTTTTTTAAGAAGGAAATAGAAGCTTAACACCACAAAGGACCAAGGATAGTCCAACAAGCACAAACAAGGGTAATGGGATTAGGGACAAATACAGAGCATGTAAGGGCATACATACAGCAGGCAGATACACACACATACAATCAGGAACTCCTAAGGGTCTAGAGGATCAGGGGGTACAGTGCTAGGTCAGATTAACACCTATGGCCATGGTTAAACTAATGTACCAGTCATAGGCATATAAGAAGTAAGTGCTAAGTGTTTTGAAACATGATGGTCATAAGCAAGTAAAGCCTAATTTAAACATGCAAAGGGGAGTTCAAGATCCTAGATACATGCTGAAGAATAAGTAAGCAAGTTGGAAGCATGCTGATTCACAACAGTAATTGAAACATGTTTGTTTGAGGACTGGAATATAAATTAGAACATACCAGTGAAGTGAAGAAAGCAATAACACAAACAGGAAAGTAGGAGAATGCACAATAGTTAGCCTTGGCTTGCAGCCGGCTAATCCAGAGTAGTAGTAATTAGCACAAAAGAGAGAGCATAAATTCTTTTAAGTTGTGAGAGAGATATTTTGAACAGATCAGTTCGTGTGTGTGCCTGTGTATGAATAGAGTATATATAGTTTTGAAAACTTGATGAAAAATAAGGAAAGAACCAGAATTAACCAGTGATTCTGGGACTGAATATCAATCAGTACCCAATTAGCACAAGTATCCCAATAATCAAGGGAATGATTCACACTGTGAGTTTTTAATAAGGAAAGAACCATATATAGCTTAGAGGACTATAAGAACGCTGTAAGTATAATAGGCAATTAGGTATCCCTTAATTGAAGGGGTTAAACTCAAACGGCTAGTAGGTAAAATAATAATAAAGGAAAGTTCTTATGCTTGTAACATGTAAGGAAATAGTTTCACCCCTAATTCAAGCATACAATTGAGACTAGGTTCAGAAGATGTCACTTAAGGAAATAGTAATCAATTAACAGTTAATCAATTATGTAACAAGGTAAGAAAACAAAGTTGTAAATCAATAAGACCATCTCATAAGAAATCATGGATTCGAAATTGGTACTAATTAAGGGAAGGCCTCATGTCTATAAGGAAACATTCAGAATCAACAGAGGGTATCGTATGAAAAATCAGTACAATACTACTCATAACTATTCAGGGATTCAAGATCGTAATGATTCAAGCAGGGTAACACAAAAGAAGCAGCAGAATCAAAGACCCAATAACATAGTGAATCAATAATCACAAAAAAACAGGGATTACTGATGGGAAACAAACACACACACACAAATCGAAAGAAATGACATGCTCAACATTTAGAACGCAATGTTAAAACTAAATAAATGATGATTAAAAGTGATAAAACGTTTAAGCATATGAGAAAAATCACTTAAACTTTGAGAAATCATTTGAAGAATGGTTTCAGAAACCCTAAGTGAAAAACTTGTTTAAAAATGGAAAACCTTTAAGAAAAATGTTATAATACTCGTGATAAATCTGGATCTAGTGTAGATCTAAGAGAATAGGAAGGTTTTTGAAGAAAACATGTAAAAAGTTTCATGATATACACAGATCTAAGACAGATCTAAAGTAATCGTGAAAATACCAGGGGTTAGGGTTTCAGAGAGTTGAAAAAAACAAGAAAAACCTTAAAGATGTCGCCAGTGTTAACCGAAAAAGTCATGGATCTTACTCAGACGGCCGGAGGAGGCCGGAAGATGGGATGAGGGACCATAGGTAGGAGCTGAATCGCTCCAGGTTTTCCTAAGGGCCTTAGGGTGTCATTAGACCGGCGTAGGGTGAAGTAGTAACCAGGAGATAGTGAAAGACCACAGTTTTCGGCTAGGGAACTACCCGGAGAAGACGAACAAACTCCATTGGAGGTGGAGGGACAAGGGAAGGTTCTAGAGAGATCCAGAGAGAGATAGAGAGAGAATGAGAGACTGGAAATGAGAGGTCGGAGGGGGGTAGGTCTAGGTTTAATTATGGTAGGTGGGATCTGGGCCGTTGATCAAATTTGATCAACCACTCAGATAGATCCGGGGTTGGGCGGGGTATGGAATTGATTTGGGATTGGTATGGAACTAGGTTGTTAAAATCTGATGGGTTGGGTTAGAATTAGGCTAGAATTTAAATATATGTGACTAATTGTTAAACACCCATTAAAAATAGATAAATAATTAAATAAAAATAGCTAGTAATCGTATAAAAATGAAATTAATGCTAGATAAATGAAATTAAGGTAATTATTGAATATAAAAGTATAAAATGAAATAATTATTGATTTAAATGGTATAAAATGTACAATTAGGCCATAGTTGTAAAATTATTATAATTTGGTCAAATAATGCCAAATTGACTAATTTGTGAAATAATTAAATCCTAATAAGATTAAAAATGATATATTGACCGGGAAATATTTTGAAATTCTTTATAATACAATTTATGAATAATTCTTGAATATAAAAAATACTGAATAAATTGAAAAAGGATTTAATAAAAATATGAAAATTTTTGGAAAAATACCAGTTATTATAAAGAGTGAGGTATATATACAAATTTTATAATAATTGGAGAAAAAATTGGGTATCAACAGAGCTCAAACTAGCACTTCCATGGCTGAAAGTGTTCGGCTTTTTTATGGTAATTGATCAAAATGTGGCTTTGGCTTCCCTATGTTTTGTCTCTATGACCTTAGCTAGTTTGATAACATCTACAAAGGTCTAATGGGCTGTGATCGTCATATTTGCAATAGGCTTATTAATCTAGTCAAATATCGAGCAATTAGGTGGGCTGATTTTCCTTTAATATCACTCTTGAGTCTAAGATATTCAAATTCTCTGGTGTACTCATCCACAGATAAAGTTCCTTGTCTAAAAAGATACTTCAAGTAAGAATCTTCTTCATATGCCTCTTACAACAATTTTTTGAGGAATTCTTGTTCCATTCTCTCCCAAGTGCGAATTCGTATTTTTCTTCAAGCTCTCACTCCCTTTTGAGGTTTTCCCACCATAGCGATGCATAACCCCTAAAATTTATAGCAATAAGCTTGAACTTCTTCTAATTATAATGTTCTTTATAATAAAAAAAACACGCTTAATAGTTATAAGCCAATCGATGAATTCATTACCTTGAAATTTGCCATCATACTCCGGAATTTCAAGCTTAATATTATCATGTTGATACCTCTCTCGATTATTATTTTGTGGCTCTCTCTGAGGTCTCCTTCTATCATGTTGATACTGAACTTCATTAGAGTCATATTCTTCACTCTCTTGATTATCTAAGTATTTCGAATCTGAGTTTTTATCATAGTGAGCATCGAGCTTTAGTACTCTCATACAGGCATTTTTTTCTTCATGTTTGCGGTCCAGGTGGTGCATCCGTGATGTGTGTTTTGGGAGCTGGATCTTTGTGCTCCACGTTCGTATGATTAGCCTCATGTCACGAGTTGTTGGAAGGAATACCATCAGTTTTTCGTTCGCATAAATACAGATCATACAGGGGTTTTGTTGGCTTTTTCGTTCGCGAAAATGGCTCACGTTCGCTATGTTTTGGGCTTTTGGCTTCTGCGATCCCGCCGCTCAGACTCGATCACATAGGATTTTTTCCGGGCAGCACTGTTTGTGCTTCACTACTGCAACGCCTGTGCCCTGTTCGCGAATGATACTTCTAGGAAGATTATATGAGATGTTATTTTGGGATTTTTACCCATTTTTTAATATTTTGACCCTATGATTTGGAATGAGAAGATTTTTCATGGGGATTTACATAAAGGACAAGAGCGTAAGTAATTTCTATCTACTTGTGATTATATTCCAAGGATTTACATGAATTACTACACCTAAAATATGAAATTTTGAAAGGAAATTTGGTATTTTGTCTTCACTTTAAAAGAGTATTTTGGGGTTTTGACCATCGATTTGAATCCGGATTTGGAAACTAATTATATATTTGGACTCGACAGGTTATGTGTCATTGAATTTTATTATTGGTTTCAGATTTCAACACACGAGCCGGTGTTGATTTTTGGAGAATTCTTCAAATATCGAAACTTTTTGGATTAGGGTTGCTTTCTATAGCATTGTTTGACTTCCTTGAACGATGTTTGGCTTGGATTTACGTGATTGGAGGTATAGAGCAAGGCTTTGACATGATTTTTGGTTGGAGCTAGTCTGGGAAGTGGTAAGTCTCTTGGCTAACGTTGTAAGAGAGAAACCCCTAAGATTTGACTTTTTGATACTTATTTAAGGTATTGGGGTGGTGTATGTACGTGGTGGCGAGCATATATGCACTTTACAAGTTTTTATTATGATGAGTCTAGAAATTGAATATTGTATGCCTTGTTTTGACTAAGTGCTCATTATATTCATGATTTGTTTGGCTTATATGACTATGTTTGCTCTCTTATTCATGTTAGAAATTATTCCTATAATTATGATTATTTACACAGGCATGAGAACTTATCATATATATGTTGAATTGCTTAAATTATCCATAGCTACATTGAGATTACATGAGCACATATTCGCATGATTTTACTAAGTCCTTGTACACCTTTTATCTATTAATTCCTGGGCATACATAAATATGTCACGTTTGGTACTTGATTCGTAATGATATTGTGGCACGAAAGGAAAGATCATGCGGTTGGAATACAATTATGGCACAAGACATGATGAGCGGATATCCGATTATGTGTGATGCTATGAAGCTCTTCTTTGCGCTTGAATTTGGTATCGTCCTTCCAGAGTCAGGTAATTACCCATTTTACTTTTGGCCATGTGAGCATGGTCGGTACATGAATTTTGTACCTGGTTGGTACATGAATTGTTTTTCGGATTACATGAATTTTTATCGGAATACATGGATATTGTATCGGTGTATACGAATCTTGTACCGACTTGAGCATGCATTCATATTTTTAATTCATTCAGAGACATTCATTTAAATTCTAACTGTTGCATGTCATGTATACATACTAGTTGGGAGCCTGGACTCCATTGATTGAAGCATGCCATCCTTACTTGTCATACTTGATCAACGTTATGATTATCTGTTGTATTGGAAAATCATGCTTTAGGTCTTTCGATTATTTTATATCTTGAAACATGTTGATCATGAGGATATTTACTGTTCTAAATCCAAGTTTATTATTATTTTGGTGTTGTAAGTATTCGGATGCATCTAGCCTCTCCACTATTTTTTTGAGGTTAAACTTAATACTTACTAGTTACGGCTGTGGTGTACTCATACTACACTTCTACATCTTTTTGTGCAGGTTCTGAGGCTGGGATTGTGGTACTCTTTGAGTTGAATAGGAGTGTGTTATTGGAGACCTCATGGTGAGCTGCCATATTGTTTTGACCCGCAACACATGGAGTCCCAGTCCTTATTTATCTCCTGTCTATTTTATTTGTCACAAACAATTGTGATCATGTATTCAGATTTGTACTTATTAAGTAGTTGCTCGTGTACTTGCATCACCTAGTTCTTGGGGGTTGTACTGTTTTGGTCATGTTTAGACTATGTTATACTTGTATAAGATATTCCACTACTTTGAGATTATTCCTGCTTTTATTATTATATAACTCCGTTAATTAAAGGATATTGGATTGTTGATTGTGAGTTGACTTGCTTAGCAAGTACGGCTAGGCGTCATCACGACCTGAGGTGGAATTTTGGGTTGTGACAGATAGAAACTTGTCAAGAAATTTCTTTTTTGTGGATTTGAAGCAACAAGTTACAAGTATTAACCTGAGGTTCTTACTGGATTCAAGAAAAATTATGGTAGAAATTCATTCCTAAAAGGTTATATGTGAGAAAAAAGTGTATAATAAGGTGAGTGCCTCTAGTCACTCTATAGGTACATTTATATCAGATTTCACACATGAAGAAACTCAAGTTGCTTTTAGTTATGTTCAAAAAAATAAATAATGAATGACTTCATTTCCAAGTAAAAAGAATGTAATAAAGATACTCCAGGAATGATGCATGAGATTCAAAGGTATATAGGTAATGTTCCTGTGACTCTAGAAATTTAAAATTCATGTTTATATAAATTCTTGAGTATAAATGTTCAGAGATGGAAATAAGGGCTATGTTTTTCCCAATATGATATATTCTAATGTGCTGAGTTACATATCATGCGAATAATAGCTATACTGAGGTAATTAATGGGTTTAATGCTAATGAAGACCCTAGTTGAGAGTTTCATCGTGTATTGAGATATTTTAGTATTGGTGGAAATTGTGGTGCCATGTATGTCTTGGGAAATATTTTTCTTTGTATGATTTTTGTGGCTCTCTGGTAGGTGGATATGCTTAGAAACAAAAGAAACTCTACCAAAAGTTTTGAAACATATGTCTAGTTAGTTAAATTTTGAAGCAATAAGGCTTGTGGGGTAAGTTATGAATGACTAAGATGAAGGTTTAGATGTAAGGAGGATGACTCTACACTTAGCAAAGACTTGCGAGGTCACCGAGAAGTCTATTTTTGAGGACCTAAACGAGTTCAATAAGTAGCAAGAAAACCTAAGTACTCGCTCTGAGGATGAAAAATTCTAAGAACCAACATTCGAGGACGAATTTTCCCAAGTGGGAAAGAATGTAGGACCCCGTAAAATTTCCTAATGATTTAAGACTCTAAAGTGCGGTCATGAGTTCCTTAACTATTGCTTTGCCTCCCACAACTATGGACTAGAAATGACTTATAAGGGTATGATAATAAGTGTAATAGGTGTATTTAATTTGGTTTAGGGTCTAAGGAAATCCCAATAGACAAGCTAAGTTGGAAGCTATGTGACAGATCAAAATTTCAAATGGGCTTGCATATTACCTAAATTCAAATGAGCACAACTACCAAAGTTTAAAGTGTTATTGGGTGATCTACATATCAAATGAAAGATCTTTAAGTCTACTTTGAAACTTTTTAAATATTTTATTATTTGGAAATTCCAACAAGATATTATGATATTTTTACTGAAGGCTATCTGGCAGAAAAATTCAGCGCTCTAGCCAGCGCATGACGCCTCATGTAGTGCCCATACCATAAGCCATTTTGGACCAGCGCCCAGGTCAGTGCGTGCTGCCTCACCCAGCCCCGCTACCCTATTAGATGTTCCCTATGTGTTTGTTTTTTGTTATGTGACTTGCAGGGAGGTTGGTTTGAGTTCGAAAATGTTTTGGGGTGAAATGGAACACTTAGTTCTAAGATTGGAAGCTTAAGTTATAAGAGTTGACCAAGGTTTGACTTTTATGTAAACAACCTCATATGGGTGATTCATGATGCCAATAGGTTTGTATGTTAATTTTGGACTTAGTAGTATGTTCATACCTTGATTTGGAGATTCCTAGATTGATTTGGATCTAATTATCGAAAGTTAAAAATTTGAAGGTTTGGAAAGTTTATAGTTTGATTGGGAGTTGACTTTGAAGCTATCAGGGTCAAATTATTGATTCAGAAGTTTGAATAGGTTCGTTATTCTATTCTGGACTTATGGGCAAAATTTGGTTGCATTCCAAGATGGTTTGATAGGAATCGAACATTTAGTTTGAAGTTAGAAGCTTATGAACTTAAGAGAGGTTTAATTGATAGTTTGATCGTCGATTCATAGATGTAGTGATCATGCACGTATTTTGCAGTTTTGGATAGGTCCGGGTAGTGATTATGGTTTTTTTGGTATGATTGGTCGGGGTTCTGGATGAGTTTTGGACCACCCGGAGTTTGGTTGGATAGTTGAAGACTGCTAGTGTCTAGTATGCTTCGCGACGCGAAGGATTAATTAGGGGCAAATGCTTTTTCTTCTTCATGTTTGTGACATAGGGGTCATGGATGATGGGTGAGGTAGCTTGATCTTTGCGTTTGCAACCTGGGCATTGCGTTGGTGTAGGGTAAGGTAGGCTGGGGTTGGTCAGGTGTTTGGCCTTCGAGTTCGCGGGAGGGCGACCACATTCGCGTAGGACATGAGAATTTTGTACATTGCATTTAGAGGCTAGGGTCGCGTTCGTGAAGGATTAATTTTGGTAGTGGGATTTTTGTGCTTCACGGATGTGAGGCAGTGGCTGCGTTCATGGAGGGTATCACAAGGCAGATTTCTAAGAAATGTATTTCGGGATTTAGACGCATTATTTCATATTTTGAACCCTAGACTTGAAGAGGGGCATTTTTTTAAGAGAATTTTGACACAAGGCAAGATGGTAGATGATTTCTACTTGATTTTAAATTATATCATGTTTTTTCATGGATTATTACATATGGATTATTGGATTTGAAGGAAAAATTTGGGGATTTTGGCTATGGTTTTGGAGTAAAAAATGAAGATTTGAAACCATATTCGGAGTCGGATTTGGATGAAACTTGTATATTTGGGCTCGTATTCAAATGGGTAGTTGGAATTTGTTACTTTGGTCGGATTTCGGGAAGTGAGTGTAGGTTTACTTTAGGTTGAGTTTGTGCAGCTTGATAAAGATTGGAGATTTATTACTTGGAATTGATTCTATAGCCGTGTTTGATGTTATCGAGTTATTTTTACTAGATTCGAACCGTTTGGAGGTCGATTTGTATGTGAAGGGTTTTTGGAGTATTGATTCATAACTTTGAGGTAAGTAACTTGTCTAAACTTGGTTGATGGTAATTTTCCCGTTGGCTATGAATTTTGAGATATGTTGGGGGTGACGCACTTGCTGGGTGACGGATATATGTGTGTACAACGGGGTTATTCATGATTCAGAGTGACCTTAGGCTATTATGTGCTTTATTTTGCTATCATGCCCCGTTAAATCTGTGTTTTTTCTACTTTTATCACTATTATTCATGCTAGAAATTATGTCTTGGCTATGTGCTTATCTATTTGAGACATAATATGAATATTCTTGCTATATTCAGTTGTTTGCCTTAGTTTTGGTCATAACCTGTCATAATGTTACATTCGCTTATTATATTTATATCTCTATGCATTCTTTATATGATATCTCACATGTTGTTGATGTCCTTATATGTGTGACACATTTTGAACTGGGTACTGTGAGATGTGAATAGTTGAGACTTGAGTGGTTGATGACTTATCTTCGGCATAGAGCCTATTTGATACTGATAGTGAGGTGACGCATATGTCAGGCCCCGCATTGGGCTAAGTGGTATTAATAGTGAGGTGACGCGTGCGCTAGGCCCCATACTGGGCTAAGTGATATTGATCGTTGACTTAGATCTGATTAGCGATTTGGAAGGACCCGCCGCTTCAGAGTCATGTATTAATAGTGGGCGCAAACATATGCTCGTATATGTGCTTGATGAGGGACATGTGTCAGGCACCCATACGGTGCCTAGTGTTGTTGTTGTGTGCGATTGTCCAAGGGAAATTGTGCCAAGCACTTCATACGTGCTGATATTTGACATAGTTTATGATTTAACTGTGACATTATTGATTCTGGTATGTATATTTGTCATGTAGGTACCAGGTTGTGTTTCTTACCTTATTTTTATTTGTACTTGATGTCTCGATTTGATGTGTTGAACTTGGAATCATTGTTAAATTGATTAAACCATGTTTAGATGATTATGTGGAAGAACTTATGCCTTAACTGCTATTCTTGAAGAGCATGCTCAATATCCTTCTATTTGTGAAAAAGGTTGAATTTAATATTACTTGAGTTACTTTTTTTTTACTGTTATTACTATTATTGTTGTAATTGGTTATTAGAAATGAGTATTGGACCTTGCCAAGCTCTTCACTACTTTCAGGCCGAGGTTAAACTTGTTAATTATTGAGTACATGGGATCGGTTGTACTTGTATGCGGTGAAATCGGGGAGGACCGATTTTAAGGCATCTTCAGCATTCTGAGCCTCGACCTCGATTGTAATAGAGCAGAATCTAAATTTCAACTCCGAGGTGCATCCCTCGAGGAAGTACTCCAAGGGGTCGATATACCTCGAGGCAGGGTAAAAATCGAAGAGTATCATGGGAAAGAGGGAAGTTCCAAAAGGCACGTGGTTAAAGCTGACCAAGTCTGCAAGAATAGTACAAGTCTGTACCGTGACGATAAATAGATGTGCCAGCTATTTTCCTCTGTAATAATTACAAACGTACTATGTTGCGATTCTCCCTCTTATATAAAGGGAACCCTTGTCATTTTGTAAGACACATGATATTCAATACAAGAACAAGAACATTCTCTGCTCTCTAATAAAAATATTCTCTACATTTATTCCATTGATTTATTGCCTTTCATTTATTATGTTCATTAGTTGTTCCTCATTTATTTCTCGTTATTAATCACAAATAGGCCATATTCTAGGCCTTCAATACTGCTATATCATTTTCGACATCCGTTTGTCAAGCTCTTGAGCCCGACCTCGAGGTCCATTCCGACCAAGCTCGAGACCCTGTCCCTCCACTGCTTGGTTTGCATAATTTCATTACCTTTCACTCTTATTTAGTTTTCTCACTTCCCACCTAGAATCTACTGCCTAAACAACTGGTATTAAAATTGATCATGTATTTTTAGAACCACATAATCAAATATAATTGTAATTATCATTTTCTAGGTAAACAGTTTGGCGCCCACCGTGGGGCTAAAAATAATAGTGATTGTTTTAGTGCTGGTTTCCTGAAAACGCAAGTTATTCTTTACACTTTTTCTTGTCCAAGAATCATCAATTTCAGGTCAAAAAATGTCTAACTCAGTAAATGCACATGAAAAATGGCCCTGAGGATCATGGAGAGAACGATGCAGCTGTTTCATGGACCGGTATACCACCGCAAAACCCTGAAGGGGCACCAATAAAAATCCCCGTTGATGAAGTCTCATGCAATGCTCTGCATGTCAACATAAGCTCCCGTACAGATGGAAATGTATGCGTAGAAGATCGATACGAAGTGCGGAGAACTCCCGCTCGAAAAGAAGCGGCCCAATTCATCAACAAAAGGCATCTTCAAGCATTTCTCGACGATCGAGCCAAGAATTACTTCTGAGAAAGAAGATCGAACGGGGAGAATGGGCTGGAAGAACCCCAGCAAGTCGTTCACGTAATTGTTGGAGAGAACGATGTCCCGCAAGAACCCATGTTCAAACGCGCCAAAGTGACCATTACCACCAAAGAAGGAACTCAAAGTTATATGCTCGAAGGAACTGTTGTATTCTGTGAAGAAGATATTGAAGCCATGTCCCAACCATATAGGGATGCTCTGGTAATTTCTTTTCTCTTGAATAACATTCAAATTAAACGTGTGCTCATGGACCCAGGTAGCTCGGCCAATATAATCAGAATGGAAGTAGTGGAGCGGCTCGAGCTGCTCGACCAAATCATACCCGATTCTCGTACCTCAGTGGATTTAACATGACGAGCGAAACGACGAAGGGGGAAATCACCCTCCCAGTCAATGTGTCCGGTACGGTTCGGGATACCAAATTTCATGTCATCAAGGGTAACACGAGATACAATGCCCTGTTGGGAAGGCCGTGGATACACCACATGAGGGCCGTCGACTCTCCACCAGATGTTGAAATTCCCAACTAAAGATGGTGTAAAATGGTGTATGGAGAGCAACACGCAGCAAAGGAAATGTTTGCAGTGCATGACATGGCATCGATGTCCATATAATCCACCTCGGAGGGGTCAAGAAATGAGCAGGTCCCTGAGGATGATGAATAAGACTTCCTCACCCCTCGAACCTTCGTCGCCTCCGAAGAATCGGACGCAACAAAGTCAACGGTTGAAGACCTGGAGCAAGCGATTCTGATGGAACATCTTCCAGATCGAAAGGTATGCCTGAGAACGGGATTAACCTCCGAACTCAGGAAGAAACTCATTCAATTTCTTGTTAACAACGTTGATTGCTTTGCTTGGTCCCACTTAGACATGACAGGGATCCCACCGGAAATAACCACCCATCGGCTAAGCGTCGACCCCAGGTTCAAACCAGTGAACCAAAAAAGGAGGCCTCAGTCCGAGATAAAGCATGAGTTCGTCAATGACGAGGTAACGAAACTCCTTAAAATAGGGTCCATCAGGGAAGTAAAATATCCCGAATGGTTGGCCAATGTGGTAGTGGTTCCCAAAAAGGGGAACAAACTAAGAATGTGCATAGATTATAACGACTTAAATAAAGCATGCACTAAATATTCATTCACGTTGCCCAACATTGATGCCACGACTGGTCACGATATCCTCACCTTTATCAACGCCTACTTCGGGTATAATCAAATTCAAATGCACCCCGAGGATAGGGAAAAAACTTCGTTCATCATGAAGTATGGAACGTATTGCTACAATGTAATACCCTTCGGGCTAAAAACGCAGGGGCCACATACCAACGCCTAGTTAATAAGATGTTCGAATTTCAAATAGGAAAATCCATGGAAGTTTACATTGACAACATGCTAGTTATGTCCCTACGCATAGAGGACCATTTGATTCATTTGCAGGAAACTTTCGACATCCTTAAAAGTTACAACATGAAGCTCCACCCCGAGAAATGCGCCTTCGGCGTAGATTCGGGCAAATTTGTAGGCTTCATAGTATCAAATAGGGGAATTGAAATCAACCCCCAAAAAATCAAAGCCATCGAGGAAATCACGATGGTGAACAATGTGAAGGCCGTACAGCGGCTGATCGGGCGGATAGCGGCATTAGGCCGAATCATCTCGAGATCATCAGATCGGAGCCATCACTTCTTCTCCCTGCTTAAAAAGAAAAACAACTTTGAGTGGACCCCGGAGTGCCAACATGCCTTGGAAGGGTTAAAGCAGTATCTCTCAAGCCCGCCTTTGCTCCACACCCGAAGGAGGATGAAACGCTATATCTGTATGTGGCGTGTTGGTTCGAGATGATCAAGTTACACAATTCCCTGTTTACTATGTAAGTCGAACCCTGGGAGATGCTGAAACCAGGTATCCACACTTATAAAGGCTAGCTCTTGCATTAATAAGTGCATCTCGTAAATTGAAGCCTTATTTTCAATGTCACCGTATATGTGTTTTAACGACATATCCTCTTCAAAATATATTGCACAAACCCAAATTATCGGGCCGACTGGCAAAATGGGCCATCGAGCTCGGGGTCTATGATATCAAATACCAGCCCCGAACGGCCATCAAGTCCCAAATTTTGGCAGACTTCGTGGTCGACTTTACTCCCGTCCTTGTGCCCGAGGTAGAAAAATAAATTTTACTAAAAACGGGCACAACATCAAGGGTATGGACCTTGTTCACTGACGGTGCCTCGAACGTGAAATGATCCGGGCTCGACATAGTTCTGAAGCCACCTACGGGAGGTTTGATTAGACAATCTATAAAAACTGCAAATATGACTAACAACGAAGCCGAGTATGAGGTTATGATTGCAGGTCTCGAATTGGCCAAAGGCTTAGGAGCGGAAGTCATCGAAGCAAAATGTGATTCCCTTCTGGTAGTAAACTAGGCAAATGGAAGCTTCGAGGTTCGAGAGGACAGGACGCAATGATACCTAAATAAACTGCAAGTCACTTTGCATCTCTTCAAACAATGGACTCTGGTCTACATACCTCGAGAGAAAAACATCGAGGTGGATGCTCTCCCAAATCGAGGATCGTCCGTCGAGGAGGACGACATGCTCCCCGGTGTTGTCATTCAACTATCCAAATCGGTGATTAAAGAAGGCCATGCAAAAATTAACTCCACCAGCTTGACATGGGATTGAAGAAATAAGTAAATCGATTATTTGGGTAAGTGGGAAGCTACCAACAGACCCAACAGAATCAAGGGCCCTTCGGACCAAGGCATCTCGATTTTCACTCGACGAGAATGGAACTTTGTATAGAAGAACCTTCAACGGGACCTTGGCAGTATGCTTGGGGTCAGGAGACACCGACTACGTGCTCCGAGAAATCCACGAGGGCACCTACGGAAATCACTCGGGTGCCGATTCCTTAATCTGAAAGGTGATCAGAGAAGGTTACTATTGGGACAACATGGAAAGAGACACCAAAGAATTAGTCCGAAAATGCGACAAATGTCAAACATTTGCTCCAAATGATCCACCAACCCGGCGAACAGCTACATTCAGTCTTGTCACCATGGCCTTTCATGAAATGGGGAATGGACATCGTCGGTCCCCTATTATCGGCGCCAAGTAAGGCTAGATTTATTCTATTTATGTCTGATTATTTCTAAAAATGGGTGGAAGCGCAGGCCTACGAGAAGGTAAGAGAAAAAGAAGTCATCGATTTCATCTGGGATCACATCATGTCCCGATTTGGGATTCCCTCCGAGATAACGTGCGATAACGTGAAGCAGTTCATCGGAGGAAAAGTAACAAACTTTTTTTAAGATCACAAAATCAAAAAGATCCTATCACTCCCTACCACCCATGTGCAAATGGTTAGGTCGAGTCCACAAACAAGACCATCATTCAAAACTTGAAAAAGAAGTTAGAAAATACGAAAGGAAAATGGAGAGAGATACTACCCGAGGTGCTGTGGGCATATCGGACAACCTCTAAATCAAGCACAGGAGAGACACCGTTCTCTTTGGTATACGGGTCTGAGGCTTTGATACCGGTCGAGGTCGGAGAGCCTAGTGCCAGATTCTGACATGCCACCAAGGACTCAAATAGTGAGGCTATGACTATATCCATCGAGCTATTAGATGAGAAGCGAGAAGCTTCATTGGTCCGGATGGCTGCCCAAAAATAGAGCATCGAAAGATACTGTAACAGGAGAAAAAACCTCCGGCGTTTCGGAGTCGGGGACTTAGTCCTAAGAAAAATCACCCTAAGCACTCGAAACCCTAATGAAGGGAAGCTGGGCCTGGGCTGGGAAGGACCGTACCGCATCCTCGAAGTAATCGGAAAAGGGTCCTACAAACTCGGTACCATGGAAGGCGAGCAACTTCCAAACAATTGGAACATATCAATGCTCAGGCGCTATTATTGCTAGGATGTAACTTCCTCCTTTTCATTTTGATCTTCACAATAATTTCTTGCAGGTGCCCGATGAAAAACACCTCAATTCCCTCCAGCTCAAAGGTCTTGGGTTTTAAAGCATGCGTTGCGCTCTTTTTCGCTCACGTCGGATTTTTATCCCAAATAGGTTTTACCGACAAGGTTTTTAACGAGGCAACACCCATATTCTACCTGAGGAGAACTCACCAAGTATTCAAGGCTTCTCTTCGATCAACCTCAAATACTGAGGGGCATCCCCCGGGAGATCAATGAAACATGCCAAAGAGGGTCTCGACAGAAGAACAATGTATAGGACCAAACGGTCGAATGAACCGTGTCCACATAGAATGACCAAACCCTCGATGGTGAAAAATGTGTACTTGTACCAAGTAATTGGAGAAGAATCTTTTATCATCAAAATATTTCGCGCGTCAAATAAGTTTTCTATTTTCACAATAAACGGCTCTAGGGCCAAAACTTTTCCAAATGCTCGGGGACTGTCCTCGGCATTCACCCCATCGAGTTACCAAAAACTCGAAGCCATAAGACCTCAAGGCCGGCAACTTCAAGTTCGTAGCCCTCCATGAGGCAATATCAACAGTATAAGCCCACCATGAGGCAATATCAACAATCTAAGCCCTCAACGAGGCAACACTAAAATTGTAAGACCTTAAAAAAGGCATAACCCCGACTCAGGGACTGTCCTCGACAGTCACCCCATCGAGTTACCAAAAACTCGAAGCCATAAGACCTCAGGGCTGGAAACTTCGAGCTCATAAGCCCTCCATAAGGCACCAATGTAAGCCTTCCACGAGGCAACATCAAAATTGTAAGACCTCAAGCAAGGCATGTACAAATTTGTAAGACCTTAAAAAGGCATAATCCCGATATCAAAGTCAAGGCTATATATTCGAACTTGTAAGACCCCTAAAAAGGCATACCCTCAATATAGACGCCGAGACTATCTCACTCGGGGACTAAAAGACTACGGCCAAATACAATGACCATCGTCATAAGGCTCCGGCCAAACTAACGCAACTCGAGATGTCCGACTGTTGCCATATAATCACAGGCCTCCAATTACTTCGAAAAAAAATTCCAAAAGAACCGGTTAAAGGTCGTACCAACCCAATGCGTAAGAGCCCGAGTCGTCAGCCACATTAAAGGTCGTACCGACCCAATGCGTAAGAGCCCAAGTCGCCAGCCTAAAAAGCCTCAGGGCCGATTCAAAAAACCTGAGGGTCGATGAGCTCGAGTCGAAACCCGACTCAAAGACTGAGCCTGAAGCGGTTAACTAAAGCACCTAAGGGCCAAATGTGTAAGAGCCCAAGTCGCCAACCACATTAAAAGGTCATACCGACCTAACGCGTAAGAGCCCAAGTCACCAGCCACATTAAAAGGCGTACCGACCCAATGCGTAAGAGCCTAAGTGCCAGCCCAGAGAGCCTCAAGGCCGATTTAAAGAACATAAGAGTCGATAAGCTCAAGTCAAAACCCGACTCGAAGACTGAGCCCTAAACGGTTAACTAAAAAGCGCCTAAGGGCCAATGCGTAAGAGTCTAAGTCACCAGCCACATTAAAGATTGTACCAACCCAATGCGTAAGAGCCTAAGTGCCAACCTAAAAAGCCTCAAGGCCAATTTATAACCCCAAGGTTTTCATTTCTAAGTCCCATTCATCGGACTACTCATCGACATGCATCGAAGCCTATTCCAAGATACCAGAAAAGAAACGAGGAATAACGAAAGGCCTTTATATATGATAAAAATTCACAAAGAACATTTACAAAGCTCAAAGTCGGAGCCCTTATACAGGAAAAAAGAATAAATGAAAAACTAATCTACCGATGGGGTGTGCCTTTAACGGCTCTCTCGGAGGTTATGCTTTCGGCGGCTTGGCCCTCGGCCCCCAGATCTTCAACGGTCTCTTCCCTCTCGGGGACTTCACCCTCATCTTCATCATCTTCCGAGCCACTGCTTGAATCATTTTCGGAAGCAAGCAGGGCCTCTGATTCCTTTTTAGGGTCTTCACCCTCTCGATCTCAGCAGACAAATTGAGGCCCCTGCTGTATATCCTCGAGAGCCTGCCTTCGAGACTTTAGTCAGGAATGATCCAGAGCTCGGGCAAGTTCAAGCTCGGCCTCCTCGGCTGCTTTCCTGGCCTGGGCATTTGCAGCAGCATCATCAACTTTATATGAGTCTATGACCGCATCAGTTTCAGCCTTAATTGAAGATAGCGTGGTGACTGATTCACCATAGAGGTCCTTATATTTACTACTTTCAGCCCTCGCATCCCGAAGGCAATGCTCAAGCGAGGTTAAATTCCCTTGGAGGGCGTCTCTCTCTGAGGTTATCTTGTTCACACAATACTTAAACCCAAGGATCTTAGCATCCCTAGCTATGAATCCTTCTCGCATCAGGGCATCTTTCCCCTTAAGCTACAAAGATCAGCCTGATAAGTGTCGAGTACTGATATCGGGCGAGAAAAAAATGAAACATACAGAAGGCTATGTTACCTTCTCATCAAGATCTCTCTATTTTCGAGATACCGTTTCTAAACGGGCTCGGAGGTCCAGCATTTCTTCCTCCTTTTGGGCAAGAAGAGCCCTGAGCTCGTCCGCCTCCAATAAAAATATCCTATACTCCCCCTCGTAATAGGTCAGCTCAGATTGGAACTTGGCCGTGGTCCGATTATAAAGCAATTTCGCCGGAAAGCATAGAGGAAGGAGAGTCAAAGAAATAATAATCAAAGCTCGAAACAATCGACGAAGAATTACCTGTTTGCAAAGCCTTTCAGCCTCCTCGAAAATGAACATGGCATTAAGCTCGAGATTCTTCTCGGCCATAGTAAAGAGCCCCTCAACTACGTCTTTCCCTCCGAGAGACGCCCCCACATCGGAAGATTCTATATTATGGGAATCCCGTGTCTCCCTCGAGGAAAATGTTGAAAGCGGTGGAGAATCACCTACATTAATGACCCTGGATAGATCGATCGGGTCCTTCGGCTCGTGACTAAGCTCCCGAAACTCATCCGCCGAGTGCCCTTCGGCCAGAGGAATATTTCAGCTGGCAATCGACTCAGGGACATCATCCGACCTACCCTCGAAAACCCCTTCGGCCCCAGGTAGGATGGCATCATCGACTTCTGGTCTAGAAGCCCTCAGCTCTACAAGAATCGAATCAACAAAGGAAGAAGTAGTTACGCTTCCCCCCCCGGGCGATGTCGGGAAATCATTTTTCTCGTTTGAAGCCGCGGAGTCGGCCTTGGTATTTTGCACTATAGCCCTCGGTGGCTCCAGAAACTCGATCGACGGTTCCTTTTTTCTCTTTCTCTCCTCATTTGGTTTTGGGATATCTGCTTCCCCAGGCGATGCTTCTCTCATCAAAGAGGCCTACCCTACGTCTTTGTAAGCACATAACATAAAAGGTCAGAACATATTCAGAAGGTGTCTCTTTTAAAAATAGAACTCAAGTATTGCAAAGGGAAAGGCCCCACCGTGATCTTTAGCTTCCCACCAGCCCCTATCCAGGTCGCGCCGTACGCGCTCAACATATGGGCAGGTTGAATCAAGTTGGCGAACCCAGCTCGAGAGATCCTTAACCGCATCGGGGTACCATGTAACAGCTGCATCAAAGGGAATTAGTTCAAGGGAAAGTTGGCACGAAGGAAAATTAAAGTATTAACTTACAATTCATATTCCATTCCTCAGGGAACGACATCCTTTCGAATGGAATCAAATCTAAGGTCCTAACCCGAACAAAGTGGCTCGTCTACCCTCTGTCCTTGTCCTCATCGGTACAAGCAAAGAAAGCCTTCGAGGCCCGATGATGAAGTTTGATCAGACTGCCCCGATAAAGTCGGGGACTGTACATTCTAATCAGATACTCGAGGGTGGAAGGCATCCCCTCGACCATATTTTCAAAATTCCTAATAATGTAAACAGTACGCCAGAATGTTGGATTAATCTGGACGAGCGACACTTGATATCGCTTGCAAAAATCGAGAACCATGGGGTCTATCAACGGTGAAGACGGCTCTACCGGGCCTAGGTTAAATGGATAGGTGTATACACTGAGGACCGATTTTATGGGATGTTATGTCTTCCTCCCGAGAAGGAATCTCCACTTGCATCGTATCTCCCCAGCGGCAGTCAGCCTTCACCTTCTCGGTGTTTGTTATTAGGCTAATATATCAGGGTATGGGTTCACACCGCCCCGACTTCGAGGAAGGTTTGTCGACCTTAAAATTGGAGGTGGTTTCGCAGGGTCCGGGGATGCACTCCTAGAGATTTGGGGGTACCATTGCCTTACCCTTTGAGTAACATGAAGATGAGGAGTCTTTATCGTCTCGTGGAATAGTTTTGGAGGCCTCCATCATTCCTGCTGAAAGATTTTGAAGGAAACGAGAAAAAACTGACCAGGAAAAGGATACAGGAAAGAAGAAATGAGAGCTCTCTTTAAAAGGTTAGAAAAAGTAATGAAAGGTGAGGGCAGGAGAAGGAATATTTATAGGGGCCAACCGCGCATGTTGGGGAAAGCCAAAGGACAACCGACCGCCGTAATAGATTCGAATCTATTCAAGAACTGTGTGAATATGAAGCATCTCTCCTATCACATCAACTGTTATTACTGTTATTGTTGTAATTAGTTATTAGAAATGAGTATTGGACCTTGCCAAGCTCTTCACTACTTTTCAGCCCGAGGTTAAACTTGTTACTTATTGAGTACATAGGATCGGTTGTACTTGTATGCGGTGAAATCAGGGAGGGCCGATTTTAAGGCTTCTTCAGCATTCCGAGCCTTGACCTCGATTGTATCAGAGCAGAATCCAAATTTCAACTCCGAGGTGCATCCCTTGAGGAAGTATTCTGAGAGGTCGATATACCTCGATGCAGGGTAAAAATCAGAGAGTATCATGGTAAAGAGGGAAGTTCTAGAAGGCACGTGGTTAAAGCTGATCAAGTCTACAAGAATAGTACAAGTTCGTACAGTGACAATAAATAGCTGTGCCAGCTATTTTCCTCTGTAATAATTACACATGTACTATGTTGGGATTCCCCCTCTTATATAAAGGGAACCCTTGTCATTTTTTAAGACACGTGATATTCAATACAAGAACAAGAACATTCTCTGCTCTCTAATAAAAACATGCCTCTCATTTATTGTGTTCATTAGTTCTTCTTCATTTATTTCTCGTTATTAATCAAAAATAGGCCATCTTCGAGGCCTTCAATACTGATATATCATTCTCGATAGCCCTTTGTCAAGCTCTTGAGCTCGACCTCGAGGTCCATTCCGACCAAGCTCGAGACCCTGTCCCTCTACTGCTCGGTTTGCATAATTTCATTACCTTTCGCTCTTATTTCATTTTCTCACTTCCCACCTAGCATCTACTGCCTAAATTACTGGTATTAAAATAGATCATGTATTTTTAGAACCACATAATCAAATATAATTGTAATTACCATTTTATAGGTAAACAGTACTCATACTACACTTTGCATTTTATGTGCAGATCCAGGTATTGCCAAGAGAGGTGATTTCTAGGTGTGGCACAAGTACCAGTTCGTAGAGATTTCGAGGTAGCTGATGTTTTCCGTTCGTAGGCCTTGAAGTTCCTCTTCTCTTAGATTATGTTATTTCTATTCTATCTTTTGGACAGTATTGTATTTTGAGATCACACTTTGTATTTAAATTCTGTAGCGCTCATGCACTCGTTAACACCAGATCATGAGATGATTTTCATTGTATTGTATTTATCGAATTCAGTTATCGCTACTAGAAAATGGACCTATTGCAACAGTATTTTCGCAACGGTTAATAAACTATTGCCATACATTATGTATTGTAACGGTTATAGTACTCTACCCTTAGCTAGTACAATAAAAAATAAATAATCACAATATGGGAATAAGTCTTACAAGATGATCAAACAAAGCTAAAATGAGTACTCTACCCTTAGCTACTACAATAAAAAATGATCTACCTATTACATCAAGGTAAGATGCAGGCTTCCATAAAGTAATAGTGATAGTGAATCTAAAGGCCAAGGGAAACAACCACAAAGTACCACCTCTAAAGCTCTCACCAGGAGCCAAGTTATGCATTCCTGAGGAAGAAACTCCAAAGGACAAGGCAAATGTGGATTCAAGACAGTCACACCACTTCTTAGAAGCCATCCAGAAATCCCAGAAATTTGTATATCCTAGAAATGGGGACAAGAAGTTGTACAGGCTAGCCAAAGTGAGGGAGAGGAAGGATTGTGACTTGGACCAAGTAAAGTGCATCAAACACGAGGACGACATGATATTGATGGAATACGCCCATATTAGACGAAGATGGCAGACATACTTTCACAGATTGTTGAACGAGGAGGGGACAAAAGCATTGTGCTGGGTGAGTTGGAGCACTCTGAGAGTCTGCGTGATTTCGGCTATTGTAGGCATATTAAGGTCGAAGAGGTTATGGGAGTGATGCGTAAGATGATCAGGGGAAGAGAGACTGGGCCAGACGAGATCCCGGTAGAATTCTGGAAGAGTGCGGGTCGTGCAGGTGTGGAGTGGCTTACTGGGTTGTTTAATGTTATATTTAAGACGAAGAAGATGCACGAAGAATGGAGGTGGAGTAAGATGATTCCTTTGTACAAGAACAGGGGTGATACCCAAAATTGCAATAACTATAGGGGTATCAAGCTGCTGAGTCATACTATGAAGATTTGGGAGAGGGTGGTGGAAGTCAGGGTGAGGAAGAGTGTGTCTATTTTCGAGAATCAGTTTGGATTTATGCCGGGGTAATCGACTACGGGAGCTATTCATCTGGTGAGGAGATTGGTAGAGCAGTATAGGGAGAGAAAGAAGGACCTACACATGGTGTTTATAGACCTAGAAAAGGCGTACGATAAAGTTTCGAGGGAGGTTCTGTGGAGATGTTTGGAGGTTAACGGTATTCCGGTAGCTTACACTAGGGTAATCAAGTACATGTATGATGGTGCTAAGACTGGGGTGAGTATAATGGGAGGTGACTCAGATCACTTCCCAGCAGTGATGGGGTTGCACCAGGGATTGGCTCTCAGCCCGTTCTTATTTTCTCTAGCAATGGATGTGCTGACACGACATATTCAAGGGGAGGTGCCATGGTGCATGTTATTTGCCGATGACATAGTGTTGATTGATGAGACAAGGAGTGGGGTTAATGCAAGGCTGGAGGTCTGGAGGAAGACCCTAGATTCTAAGGGTTTAAATTTAAGCAAGACCAAAAAAGAATACTTGGAGTGTAAGTTCAGTGACGAATCTCATGAAGCAGACGTGGATGTGAATCTTGATACCCAATTCATCTCGAGGATAGGTAGTTTCAATTATCTCGGGTCTATAATCCAAGGTAACTGGGAGATTTATGATGAAGTCTCCCACTGTATCGGTGCGGGGTGGATGAAATGGAGGCTCGCATCTGATGTTTTGTGTGATAAGAAGGTTCCACCAAGGCTTAAGGGTAAGTTCTACAGAATGGTGGTTAGACCTACTATGTTGTATGGGGATGAGTGTTGGCCAGTCAAGAGCTCCCATGTTCAGAGGATGAAAGTAGTAGAAATGAGGATACTGAGATGGATATGTGGGCATACCAGGAGAGATAAGATTATGAACGAGGTTATTTGGGACAAAGTGAGAGTGGCCCCCGTGGATGACAAGATACGGGAGTTGAGGCTGATATTCGGGCACGTGTAAAGGAGGAGTACGGATGCTCCTATTAGGAGGTGTGAGAGGCTGGCCGTGGCGGTTCTGAGAAAGGGTAGAGGAAGGCCGAAGAAGTATTGGGGAGAGGTGATTAGGCAAGATATGGTGCTACTTCAGCTCACTGAGGACATTATCCAGGATAGAAGGGTGTGGAGGTCGAAGATTAGGGTAGTTGGATAGTAGGTAGTCGAGAGTTTCTCGTTCTTTTTCAGTAGTATTAGTAGCTCCCTTGTTATTTGTCATTCGCTCGGTATACCGTATGTTCTAGTTTGTTATTGTTTGATGTTATTTTCTATTACTGGTTTCATTGTTGTTGTTGTTGTTATTGTTGTTACTATAGTTGTCTTTCTCTCCTTTTCCTTATCGTCCTTCATCCCTCTGTTCTTTCTTTCTTCTTCCTCTTTCTTCTTCGTCTTCTTCCTTTCTCTCTTTTCACCTTTTCTTGAGCCGAGGGTCTATTGGAAACAACCTCTCTACCTCGCCAGGTAGGGGTAAAGTTTGCGTACACACTACCCTCCCCAGACTCCACTTGTGGGATTATACTGGGTATGTTGTTGTTGTTGTATCTTGAGTTCATTAACCATAAGAACAATTGGCTGCAAATTCGTTCCTTCCTGATCCTTTCATGGTTTACCTGCATTATCACACAACTGCTTTCCATGCTAATAGTAGTATCAATATATTCCAATAAGGCATAAATGCGTTCTTGCAGTACCAAAGCCTGCTTTCTTCCTTTAGCAATTCTATATAGTGCCACACCATCTCTAGGATGAGCATGATACCATGCTAATACCATTGGAAGATGATATGATACCATACATTCTTAAGAACACTTAACATAGGCAGTTTGCAAATGCAATAACGTACCAGCAAACATAGACATAACACATGTGTAGTTACCACTATCACTAGTAAATTAAAGTTAATCACCAACTATAGTCCTTAGTAACTAGTACCAACAGTTTAAATTTTTGCAGCTTTCCAGTAAAAAATTCATATGCCTGCTTGTCTTGTGAGATCCAGATAGTGTCATGCCTAAGCATGTATACATGCTAATACCGCTGGAAAACAGTTTGGCACTGTCTGAATAAGAACTGAATAGCAAAGTGAAGCACAAGCATGCAACATCATTCGTAGAGTGTTCATCAATCTGGAGCTCTTTTCTTAGAAACCCTAACCCTAAGGTTAGGAATGTGAGCTTTGTCCATGTTAATTAATGTCTTTCCTTCACTAGGTAATTCACTGAATGAGCTAAAATTGAGTGTACCTGCAAAACAAAAAATAAGGTTAGCTAAAAGGTCTGCCACGGTGTTGCCTTCCTTTAACACATGTTGAAAGACCACATTGAAGTTATTCTTCATTTCCTTTATCCTCTTCACTTCTGTCCCAATGCAAGAAGGATACTACCATTTCCCTTCAATAATACTCTTCATCACCAATGAATCAGTTTCAATAATAAGAGGATGTAGATGTTGTTCTACACAATAAGATAGACCTTCCACAATTTCCTAAGCCTCAACCACAATATTGGTATTATCTCTTATCTTCACTACCTTAGCATATACTAGATCCACAGAACAGTCCCTCACACAAAAACCAAATGAGCTATAACTTGGATTACCCTTTCAAGCCCCAACAGTGTTGCATTTACACCATCATTCATAAGGGTACTGCGAAGTTACTCTTCTTATCACAATAACAAGCTTATAGTTCTCAAAGTATATGATCATATCCAGCCAAAGGAATGGAATGTTCGAAAGCCAAGGATACCTCACTTTTTCTAGAAAGTAAAGTATTTTGTTAACTTCAAATACTACCCTATGACATGTAACAATACCTCCATTCTTTCATAGTATTCCTCCTCTTTCAAAGCTCCCAAGTGATAATTGTTGGAATTTCCTGAAATAATAACCTAAGATTTGCACAACATCTAGTACTCCACCATGCTTGGATCACTTGATGCACCTATACCAGATTGACAATTAAACCTGCAACTTGAAGGAAGGTCTTCCAAACCTTAGTACCAGTAATACTTGTTAGGAAAATGTGCTAAAGTATCTCTTCTAATGGACTCTGGCAGCACCAATATCTAGACACTATTATGTACCTATTTCTCCTCCATAAATCATCAGTAGGCAGTTTCCTTTTCCATAATCTTCATATGAAATAACTAATATTAAAAGGTAGTCCTTTAATCCATATTAGCTTGAAATCCGGCTTTTTCCTCAATATTTGCCAAGAACTACTCAAAGAGAATTTACCTGATGCGGTTGGCATCCACCTAGGTGTATACCAGAAGTCATCAGTGTGATCAAAGTGCGCCTCCTGCCTTATATGCTCAGCGATATCCTCTGAGAAAGTTTGCTCCAGAAGTTGATCCGTCGATCCTTCTGCATCCCTCAATTCTGCTACTTCTTGTAGCTCTTCATTAATATGAAAATCTAGAGGCAATACATGATACAAATCCCCAATTCCAGTCCAGTTTTCATGCCATACATTTGTAGATTCTCTATTAAACTCCCATAGGATTTCATGCTCCACTTCCTCTCTTGCCTTCAACATTTTCCTCCAAACATGAGAGTCATTTCTAAATTGCACCACTATAGGTATTTCCTTCTTCCAGTACTTATCCCACATGAAGTTGGACCATAAAGATTTTGATGTCCTAAACTTCCACCATAATTTGGCAAACAAAGCTTTTGACACGTTAAATAAAGACCTAAAACCTAATCCTCCTTCTTCCTTGGGTAGACATAGGTTCTGCCATTTAGTCCAATGTCTACTTCTTCCTTCTTCCTTTGTACTCCAAATAATCTAGCAGATGTCTTGTGTATGTTCTCCAATATATTGTCTGGAGGGTCCAACACTGAGTATGTGAGTAGGAATGCTTTAAAGCACACTTGAGATCGATGTAGCCTTTCCACCAAAGGACAGTAACTTCCCTTTCCATGAGTGAAACTTTTCTTTAAACTTTTTGATAAGATCATTGTAGTAATCTTTCCTCCTCATTGTGTAAAAAATTGGGCATCCAAGGTAAGTAAATGTAAACTCACCTCTTGCAAATCCAATGATTGCTCCAAATGAATTGAACAAAGCTCCAGCAACATTTGTATATAAAAGGAACTCTTAGACTTATTAATTAACTGACCAGATGTTCATTTATATTTGCTCAACAGTTCAACTATCTTCTCCAATGAATATGGATCAGTAGAAGCAAAGATGACAGTATCATCAGCATATGCGAGATGGTTCACAGGGTCAGTTCACTTTTTCATACCATACCCCCTAAATCTCCTATCTTCAAACAACTTGTTCAAAGATCTAGAGAGTACCTCAGCTGACAGAATAAATAAAGCTGGAGATAAAGGATCTCCTTTCTTGACCCTTTTTGTAGAGTGAAAGAAACCTAAAGCTTGGCCATTAATCACCACAGAATACCAATTATTGGAGAGAAAATTCTATACCATGTTGATAAAATTTTTAGCAAACCCCATTCTCCTCAAAACATGCATTAAATACTTCCAAGACACCCTATCATAAACCTTTGCCATATCAAGCTTGATCACTACATTTGCAGGTTTTCCCCTTAGCCTTATGTCAGTGACTATCTCCTGTGTGAGTAGAATCTCAAATATACTTCTCCCTTTAACAAAACCTGACTGTGGAGGATATCAATGATGGTAATATCCTTTCCAATCTATCATGTACCACCCTAGATATCACCTTGTTTATGAAATTACTTAAGCTTATTGGCCTTAAGTTTGAAAATGTTTGCACCAACATCTTCTTAGGAAATAATACTAATTTGGTGTGATTTATAGATTTTGGCAATGAAGAACCACTATAAAATAACTACATCATGTTCAGGATATCTTCACCTATAAAATCCCAGTACTTCTGAAAGAACATGACAGTGAAACCATCAGGTCCACTAACACTATCACTACTCAAAGCTATTACTGCCTCTTTAACCTCTTCTATAGTTGGGTACCTCTGAACGTGTCTAGCCTCCTCCTGTACCTCTGAACGTGTCTAGCATTTTGAAATAGTTCCATAAGTGCCGCAATAAAGAAACCATATTCCCTTTTCATGTTGATCACCATCTGAAATGCATGTTGAGTCTTAACATACATTATATTCCAAATCATTGTCTTAATCATCATTTAGTAATTGAGGCTACCCTCCTGGGAAAAATTCTTGTAGGTTGATGTGTTTCTTTATTCTGTGCTTGCTTCTTCCCATTCTTCGCACTGTTTGCAGAAGCTCTAGGTGACAAGTCTCCTTCCCTGGCCACAACCTTAAGATTCCCAGCAATAGATTCATCAGCACCCTTTTCTTCAAGTTGTTGTTCCTCTATTATTGCATTGTGAACATCTATAGGAAGAACATTGTGTGTAATAATATCATGTAACACTTGATTGGGATATTTCAAAGGAATATTTATCTGGATTTGCATTGGAAGTCCTGTACCTAAGGCACATGCCATTGGTACTGTCTCTATCACAGTTGAACTCCTAGGTACAATAGCTTGCTCCATCATGCTTGTATCCTTTAAGACCTCAGAACCATGCTCTTGACCAGTCAATGACTCCTGGATTGCTCTAAATTGTAGCTCATACACTGAACCCAAGCTAGGGTTTTATTATAGCATAACTCACAGGAATTACTATTACATTGGGATTACCAGGCTTGCCATCAATATTTTGGTGTCCTGACCCTACTGTAGCCTCTAAGACCTCCACATTAACATCCCCAACCTGATCACCACCTGAATAATTCATCGGAACACCTTTAACATTGGCCAAAACCTCAACTATTCCACTAGGATTTATTGTTACATTGACATGTTTCTTAGCTGAAGCTGCAATAGTTGATCCTCCAATTATTCTAGCTTATTTTGGTGTCATCTCTAGCTGATTGTATTGACTGTTGATTTCTAGAACTCAAGCTACCCTAAACCCTATTTTTAAGAACCCTAGGGTTTATTGTAGCACCAGTGTCAATTGTGCCTGGCAGTTGTTCTTGCGTGTTGCTTCTCTTCTGCTTGGCTATTGGACTAATATTTGCACCAATTTGAATCTCTGTATTGTAGACCTCATCACTCCATAAAGATCTCCCAATGCTTCCTTTTTTATTTTCCTTGTTCCCTTCAGACCTTCATATGTTTGAGAGGGTATTTTATGGCATGAATGATTAACAGGTACATTGAGCTGTATTACGTCTTCCTTCTTCGCACCAAATCTCCTCTGTACCCATTCTATAGTAGATTCTTTTCTAGTACCCTTCTCAACCCTTGGGTCATCAGTATTAGGTAATATTTCCTTAGTCACATTTTGATTCCCTTTCTCTCTTGGACTAGCTCTCCCAATAGAATTAGGATTCAAGATCTCCTCCCTGTTTGCCCTCTTATTCTCTCTGTTAACTACTTGTAATACATCTTCTTTTTTAATACGCCTTTCTTCTTCTTCCTTGCTTCAATACTATCACATTGTCACTCCTATTCTCCTTAGGATATCAGCTGGAAATTTGAGCATTCTCCAACTGCTTTTTCTCCTTTGCCTTCTAGGATTCCTTCTCATGTTGCATCTTCTCCTTTACCTTGTCATTACTATTTCCTTTGCCATCAGTAATCCTCAATGTTGGTTGCTCTATATCTTCAATTTCAAGAACATCAATTCTTTTTTGTGACCATTGTTTCTTCTTTGTTCTTACCTTTCAGTTTTTCCACTTCTTGATCCTTTGGAGCTTCAATAATTTCCTCTCTTGTCTCTTTGATATTTATTTTTCCTCTGCTGCATCCACTCTTGTTTAGCTGGATTAGGAACTGGGTTTCCTAAGCACCTTAACACTGGAAAGTACTTTAGTAGCATTAGCTGCAGTACCTACCAATTCCTTTCCTCTACTTTGATCCTCCATAACTCATCAACTTTTTTATGTAACTCAAGATGTATCACCCAGCAGTCTACTTCACTATACCCTTTTTTTTTTTTTTTTATATTTTTCAATACTTTGGCAAGTAATCATACTTGATTTTATCCACTTAAATTCCTCAGGTCCAGTATCATCTTTTTCCTCCACAATTTTAATACTTTGAGGAAATTTAGCTAACAAGTTCACCTCTACCTTAACCTTTGCACAACTAGGTCTAGTACCATTTTGAGTGGCTAAATCAACATGTAATGGTTTTCCTACTACACTAGCCAACGAAAACACAAATTCCTTACCAAAGAAATTAGGAGGCAACTCAGGAAAACTAATCCACACTATTACGATAGGTGTTTCTTCCTCAGGAGTCCACCAAGGGTTCCACTTTGTACACGTCATCTGCCACATCTCCCCTTATGCTTTAAAAAAAAGCAGGCTTTGACAACAAATGAAAATAGTCTTCTAACAAGTACAACCTGATCAATACATGGTTGTCTTCAATAAGACCAACTAAACACGCACCTTTTAATTCACATTGTATTGGGATTGCCTTACGTAGTTCAGTGGTCATTGGTTTGCAATACAAGAATTTGCCAAGAACTGCTTGTGTCAATCTTTGTTGTATTATAGACTGCTCCACTTCTTCCTTCTTACATCTAATCACAGATTAACCATGGAGATATTCCACTATTTTGATGTGAACGACGGGTAGGGTTCGCAGGGTAGGGTTTGGATGGGGGCATTTAATAAACTTGGTTATAATAATTATGCGTAGTTTGTGAGTGGATTAGGGCTTGTAGTGGGTTTTTGGGGCTGTGGGGATGGTAGGGACAGCTGACCAGCCTTAAGGGGAGGCTGGCCAATGGCCGGAGAAGCCATTAGTGGCCTGCTCGAGCATCGACTGTAACTCGTTGCAAGTCTCCAGTCGCTAGGGTTGTTTTTGTTGTATTATATTCTATTTATTTGTCGTGTTACATATGTTACTCTTAATTTGTTTCTTTATTGCTATCTTTGGGTTTAAATAATGACGCCTTGAGTTAAGTTGCGAGATCGCTGAAGTTCAAATTTTTTGGAAATAAAAGGTTTGGGTTGAGTACTGCTTAGAGTTCAAACTACAAATGACAGCATAGGCAAGCAATTGTGTTATTTTCAGCTATAAGAGTTCTTCTTTATTCACTTTTTATATAATCTGGTGGTTGGATCTATTGTGTAAATATGTATCTTTGATCCTTCTAATAAAGTTAGGATCTTTTCATATTTCTTCATAGCCATCCTTAACTATAAATATTCATGTCACTCAATCCCCCAAATGAGTCTATCATTATGTTGTTGTTGGGCTTGAAAATTCTAAATCCTGGACCGGAATTCCATTATTTCTTCTACTTTCCAGTCATGAAAATCCCTCATAAAGCTAATATTTCATGAATAACTTTCCCTAAGTTGTTTCACAAAGAAGGTGCCGATTTAGCTCTGTTGGATGTTTTTAACTGTATTAAAAGGTTAAGAAGAGAATTGAATTTTTTTTTTTATATTCACAAAGAAGGTGACGATTAAGTAAAGAAGCTTTCTTTTTTTACTTTTTTTATAAGACAGTTTATGATGTATTATGACTTGAGTGTATGGCCGATTTTTATTTTCGAGTGGAACAGAATTGATTTGGAAGAATGACTCTTGATTTGGAAGCTTTAAGTTGGAAGAGTTGGCCAAGGTTTGAATTTTGGGTGAATGGACTCGGCATCGGGTTTTGATTGTTTCGATTGGTTCGTATGATAATTTTGGACTTGTACATATGTTAGAATTTGGTTTCGGAGGTTCTTAGAAGAATTCTACACTATTTAATTTGTCGAAACTTGGCAATTAGAAAAACATAAGAGGTCATAAGTTTGATCAAAAGTTGACTTTGATATTATTGGACTCCAATTGGTGTTTCAAGACTTTGGATAGGTCTATATATTTGAATATAACTTGTGTGCAAAGTTTGTAAGTAATTTGAAGTGTTTAAGTATGATTCGGACACTCTTTTGAAAGAATAAAAATTTAACAACTTAAAAGAAATCTAGTCGGTTTGGGCCTCGATTCTTTGTTGTGATGTTCCCGTGGGTGTTTTGAGGCTTTGGATAAGTTTGGATAATGTATTTGTACTTGTTGGTATGATTGAATGGGGTCTCGAGTGTCTCGGGTGTATTTTGGATCATTGGTTGAGAAACTATTTAAGTTAAGAATTTGGATACCATGGTCAATATCGGGTCAAGATGACCTCTTTTTGGTGTTTTGAGTGCGCGAGCAGGTTCGTAGCGTGTTTTAGGATTAGGATGCATATACGATTTGTGTCCAGGAGGTTCAGAATGAGTTACGGTGTAAATAATTACAAAGTGAGTTTTGGTGTAACCATCAATGAGTTCTCTTATTGTTGGTTTTTTCACTGGTGTAACAAATTACGAAAATAACATTTATGTCCCGACAATATTTAAACTTGCTTTAAAACTTCAAAACATCATATCTCCCTCATTTTAAGACCAAATTGGGTGATTCAAAAGGCTATCTTGGGTGTAATCTCACAAGGATCGTGTTGGGATTATCAAATGTGAGTGTAGTAATCATTTAGGATCTGATTCGGGCTGGGACTCCTGCTATTTTTTTACTTGTTTCGGAATTTAGTTAGTTTTTCTCACAAGATTTTGGAGCTCGGTTTTAGGTGATTTTGGAGGGGATTTTCACTATTTGTATTGGGTTAAGAAGTTTTGTCTTGGATTTATTTATATTTAATGATTCCAAGCTCGATTATAATTTGAATTGGAGAAATTGAGAATTTTAGTAAAAACTTTTCTAAAACATAAATTGATGATTTGAAGGCCGATTTAAGATTGGAATTGGATGATTTTTGTATGGTTGGACTCGTATCTAAATGAATGTTCAAAATTTGTGAGCTTTTTCGGGTTCCATGGTGCTAGCCCGGGGTTGACATTTTGAGTTGATTTTTTGATTTTAGTGAAAAATCTTAACTTTATTAATCAGAATTAATTTCTCTTGCATTGTTTGATAATATTAAGTTACTTTTGTCTAGATTTGAGCCGAGCTGAGGTGATTTTAACGGGAAAATCTATTTTTGAGTGATGAATTGGTTTAATTGAGGTAAGTATCCTGCCTAACTTTTTGTGGAGGAAACTTTCCCTTAAGAATTGGTCTAATTGCACTATTTGAATTAGGTGAAAGAAGTGTACATAGGCGATGATTGGGTACACAGACTTATATGTGAAAATTAATCGGCTTAGCCTCTTAGGCTATTTGTCATTGTCCAAAATCCAAACCCGTCGTGATGGCGCATAACACACTTGCCAGGAAAGACAGGCATAATAATAAAGAACCAAAATAACAAAATATACAGAAATAACATAAGTCTGAAACCTCAATATAATAAAATATCGCTAATACATGAGAAATCCCCCATAATTGGTGAATAGAGAGTCATGAGCTCTACAACGGATACAAATCTGAAAGCTAAATAACAATAATGTCTGAACTAAAAGCACTAGTACATAAGAAAATAGACGCCAAGACTGCAGGCGAGAATGCATCTCTACCTCATCTCTCGATACTCATCTCAACAAGCAACTCTGTTACTGATGATTGGTCCCAATACCTGGATCTGCACATCAACTGCAGAGTAATCATGAGTATAATCGACCTAATATACTCAGCAAGTATCATAATCTAACCTCGGTGAGGTAAAAGAAACAAGAATTATAAATGATACTTGCTATAACCTCTACAATTTCATCAATTTAACAAGTATAGAACAATTATGTGATCAAGTCATAAAGCACAGAAAGAACCCTTTGTGTGTGTGTGCGCTCTCAATTAGTCAAGTTCTCTTTTCAGTCAATGATGCAACATATAAGGATGCTATGCAAATAAATCAGGTAATTAACCATGGAAATTGCAAGTAAGATGAAATGCAAAATCCAAAACAAACACTGGACATACTTTCCTCAATTATTCTATATCCGTACCAAACCACTAATCAGTTTTCCTCAAATCCGCGTGCACACCATCAAGAGAGAAACATGAGAGGGTGATCTTAGGGGGGTGTATCCATATCCACACGCATGCACGACTAATTCAACGTGGTACCGGCCCAGCATGGTCACATTCTCAATATCATAATCCGTTCGGCGTAGCCACATGCATAACAATACAATCCACCTAGCGTAGTCATAGGCATAACAACACAATTTCCCCGTCATTGTCACAAGCATAACAACACAATCCGCCCGGCGTGGTCGCAGGAATAACAACACAATCCGCCCGACGTGTTCACAAACATCCAATCCAAATCATATCACAGAGAAGTAAATATACAAAAAAATACATGTACATGTTGAATGAACAAAATGGCTCAAATAGTTCACAACAATGTCAAAAATATGAGAAACATCATCGCTTAAAGTTGAACAGTCAGTTCTAGGCATATCATAGCCTAAGCACTACCTCGAACAAGGATAAAAACCCTAGTGCTCGCACATAGGCTCAAACCCCACACATATGCGCACCCATAGCTCATATCTATCATAAATGATTCAGGCAACTAGTGCCTCAACCAAGTTTAGGTAAGATACTTACCTCAAGCAAGCCAAATTACTCCTCTAACAAGCCCTTCCTGCGTGTATAAACCTCCGGATGACCCGAATCTAGCCAAATCAACTTATTATAATCAATAAAAGCCATAGGAATAAAATCCAAATGATAAAGCTAAGATCTTTAACCAAAATAAAAAATTCAACCCAAAAGTTCAACCCCAGACCCGCACCTCGAAACCTGACAAAATTCACAAATTATGAACACCCATTCGATTAGTAGTCCAACCATACCTAAATCATCCAATTCCGACCTCAAATCAACATTCAAATCCTCATTTTACACTTTAGGAATGTTTTTACTAGAATTCCTATTTTCTCTAATTCAAATCACCAATGAAATGATAAAAACAAAGATGGAATCATGAATAATAGACAAATCCGAGTCAAAAACACTTACCCTAATCTAGATCGTGAAAATCCCCTAAAAATGGCCAAAACTCGAGCTCACAACTAAAAATATGTAAAAATGAACCAAGCCCTCAAAATAGAGTACTATAGTCTGCCCAGACATTACCTTTCGCGATCGCGAAGAAAAAAATCTCTAGCTGACCAAATCTTCCTTCGCGAACGGGATGACCAAACATCCACAGCTATGCGATCGCGGACCTGATGCATAACTGCGTGCGAATCCTCAAGCCTTCCCTTCCTTCTACACGAACGCATCTCCTCACTCGCGTTTGTGTTGAAAAAACACCCCAAGGCTCCACGAACACGTCCTTATCTTCGCGAATACGATGAACAATGACCAACCTAGCAGCAATAACTCTACGCGATCGCAACCCTTTCTTTACGAACGCGAAAGAGGAAACCAGAAACACATCAGCAGTTCCATTAATGAAGAAAATGATCCGAAACCCATCTGAGATACACCCAAGGCCCTAGGGACCCCTACCAATCGCACCAACCAGTCCCAAAACACAATACAAACTTACTCAAAACCTCAAACCACATCAAACGACACCAAAACTACAATTCGCACCCCAGTTCAAGTCTAATAGAACTAATGAACTTTCAACTTCTAAAACTCATGTCGAACCATAGCAAACCAATTCCGAATGACCTCAAATTTTGTACACTAGTCCCGAATGACACTACAGACCTATTCCAACTCCCAGGACCAAACTTTGAACCCGGTATCAACAATCCAAACCTTCAGCTTTTCAACTTTCGCCAAAAGCCTCAAACCAACCTACGGAACTCCAAATCCAATTTTGAACATATCCCTAGGGCCAAAATCACCATTCGAAGCTATCAGAACCATCAAAACTCCATTCCGGGGTTGTCTACACAAAAGTCAAACTCCAGTAAATTTTTTCAACTTAAGCTTCCAACCTTGGGACTAAGTGTCCCAATTCACTTTGAAACATCCCTGAAACCAAACCAACCACCTCGGCAAGTCACATATCCACCGGTCGGGGCGTTACATTATCCCTCTCTTAAACAAATATTTTTCCTCGAATGGGTCTATATACCCGGAGTCTCAAATAGGTGTGGATATCTGCTTTGCATCTCCCGCTCGTCCTCCCAAGTAGCCTCTTCGGTCGGCTGAACTCTCCAACGAACTTTCACTGATGCTATATTTTTCGACCTCAGCTTTTGAACCTGTTGGTCCAAAATGGCCACTGGCTTCACATCATAAGTCAAATCCCCATCCAGTTGTACCTTGTTGAAGTCCAAAATATGTGACGGATCACCATAATACTTCTAGAGTCATAGAAACATAAAACACTAGGTGAACACCTAATAGACTAGGTGATAATATAAGTCTGTAAGCCACCTCTCCCACTCTCTCAAGCACCTCAAAAGGACTAATATACCGAGGGCTCAACATGCCCTTCTTCTCGAACCTCATCACACCCTTCATGGGAGAAACTCTAAGCAAAACCTTCTCACCCACCATATATGAAACATTACGAACCTTTCTATCAGCATGAATATTCTGTTTGACCTGTGCGATGCAGAGCCACTCCTGGATCACCTTCACCTTCTCCAAGTCATCACAAACCAAATTAGTGCCTAACAACTTAGCCTCCCCAGGTTCAAACCAATCGATCGGAGAACGGCATCTCCTCCCATATAAGGCCTCATAAGAAGCCATCCGAATACTCGACTGGAAGTTGTTGTTGTAGGCGAACTCTTCTAACAAAAGAAACTGCTCACAGAAACATCCGAAATAACACAGGCACGTAACATATCCTCTAAGACCTGAATAATGTGCTAGGACTACTAGTGCATTTGAGGGTGATATGTTGTAATCAACTCAACCCTTGTACCTAACTCTCACTGCACTACTCTCAAAAACTGCGATGTGATTTGTGTGCCTCGGTCATAAACGATAGAAATGGGCACACCATGCAAGCCAATAATCTCTCGGATGTAAATCTAAGCCAACCGCTCTGCAGAATAGGAAGTCATCACTGAAATGAAGTGTGCGGACTTAGTCAACCGGTCCATAATAAGCCATACTGTGTCATGTTTCTTCAAGGTCCGTGGTAAGCCTACCACTAAATCAATAGTGATGCGCTCCCACTTCCACTCTGGTATCTCCAATCTCTAAAGAAACCCTCCCGGTTTCTAATGATCATACTTCACATGTTGACAATTCAAACACCAAGAGACATAGGCCATAATATCTTTCTTCATTCTCCGCCGCCAATAGTGTTGTTTTAAGTCATGGTACATTTTTGTGACACCTGCATAAATGGAATAACGCGAGCTGTGAGCCTCTTAAGGTGTCAAATATCTCAAGCCATCTACATTTGGAACACAAATCCGACCTTGAAGTCGTATAATACCATCATCACCAATCATAGCCTCCTTGGCACCACCATGTTGTACCGTGTCCTTTAAAATTAACAAGTGAGGATCATCAAACGGGAGATCCTTGATACGATCTAACAGCGATGACTGACCACAACGCATTTAAGAACCCGACTAGTATCCAAAACATCCAATCTCACAAACTCATTGGCCAAATCCTGAACATCCATGGCTAGTGTCCTCTCTGCTATCGGTAAATATGCCAAACTGCCCATTCTCTCAGCCTTCTTACCCAATGCATCGGCCACCATATTGGCTTTCTCCAGGCGATATCATAGTCTTTCAGCAACTTTAACCATCTTTGATGCGGCAAATTAAGATCCTAATGCTTGAACAGGTTATGGTCGATATAGACCTCACAATGAACAACATACAGATAGTGCCTCCAAATCTTCAATGCGTGAACAATAATTTCCAACTCTAAGTTATGCACAGGGTAATTCTTCTCATGAACCATCAACTGCCGAGATTTTTAGGCAATCACCCTAGCATCCTACATCAGCACCATATGAAGCCTAATACGCAATGCATCATAATACACAGTGTAATCCCGAAACTATAAGAAACACCAACACTGGGGTTGTAGTAAATGCAGTCTTGAGCTTCTGAAAGCTCACCTCACACTCGTCGAACCATCTGAAAGGATCACCCTTCTTGGTCAATCTAGTCAAAGGTGCAACAATGGACGAGAAACCCTCCACAAAACAACGACAATAACCTGCCAAACCTAGGAAGCTCTGAATCTATGTAGCTAAAGATGGTCTAGGTCAACTCTAAACTATTTGAATCTTCTTCGGATCCACCTTGATCCCCTCACTCGACACTCGAATCTTCAACTGATAATACCTGACCTTAAATTAATCTTCGATAACACTCTAGCACCCTCCTGATCAAATAAGTCATCAATGCACCATAGTGGATACTTGTTCTTAGTTGTAACTTGGTTCAGTTGTCGGTAGTCAATACACATCCTCATAGTACTGTCCTTCTTATTCACAAAAATAATCGGCTCACCCGAAGGTGAAACAGTGGGCCTGATGAAGCCCTTCTCAAGCAACTCTTGAAGTTGTTCCTTTAACTCTTTCAATTCCGATGCTGCCATGCGATACGGTGGAATAGAGATGGGCTGAGTGCCTGCCACCAGATCAATACCAAAATCAATATCCTTGTCGGGTGACATGACCGTCAAGTCAGCAGGAAATACATCTCAGGAGTCTCTCACTATCAGAACTGACCCAACAGTAGGAGCATCAGCACTAACATTCCTCACAAAGGCCAAATATGCCAAACATCCCTTCTCAACAATCTGTTGAGCCTTCAAAAATGAAACCACTCTACTAGGAACGTAATCCAGCGAACTTCTCCACTCTACCCTAGGCAACCCCGGCATCGCCAATGTCACGGTGTTAGTGTGACAATCCATAATAGCGTGACATGGAGACAACCAATCCATGCCTATAATCACATCAAAATCAACCATGCCAAGCAGTAAAAGATCAACTCTCATCTCTAATCCCCCAATAGTCACCACACACGACAGATACACACAGTCCATAATAATAGAATCACCCATCAGGGTAGATACATGAATAGACATAAGTAAAGTATCATGTGTCATTTCAAAATAATGAGCAAATTATGATGACACGTATGAATAAGTGGAAATAGCATCAAATAATACTGAAGCCTCCTATGGCACACTGAAACAATGCATGTGATCACGACATCAGAAGCAACTGCCTATGGCCTGGCTGGAAAGGCGTAGCAACGAGCCTGACCATCACCTAATCGACCTCCCCCTCTAGGGAGACCTCATGCTGCCTGTGCCCCACCCCTAGCTGGCTATGTGGGTGATGCAACTGCTGGTGCTAAAATCATAGGCTGAGAGCTCTGTTGTGGAACACACTACTCAGTAGTCTGGGGCAATCTCTCTTAAGATAACTCAAGTCCCCACACTCATAATAGCCCTTCTTGTAAGGTTGCTGACCCTTATAGCAAGAAGAACTGCCTATGGAAACGTGAGTAGATAGAGCACGGTAAGAACTCTGTGCTAGCAACGCACTAAATGATAACTGAGCTGGACGTGCACTGTGGGAACTATGGATAACTTAAGAAGAACGAGAAACATGGTGAGCTACCTGAGCTGGTCTAGAAGAACGGCCTCCGTTGTAATTGTAATGGCCCTAAATGAGGCACTATTGAAACAACCTGAACTATGAGGCCTTTTGGCCTCCCGCTCCTCATGCTCCTTCTAGCGAACCTTATCTAAGCGTCTAGAAATATCGACCACCTGGTCAAACCTAGCATCCATCAAACCTCTTGAGCCATACTGAAATGTAAACAATCAAAAATCTCAGCAATGGGGCGAGCCAGCCTAGCAGACCTCATCATCATTACGAGAATTGTAGGAGGTATCATTTGGTGGTATGTTGCCATGGTACCAATGCATGTTATGGGTATGGAGTCGAGGGGCATCAAATAAGACACTGCCCCGACAACTAAAGAACAGCAAGTAAGTACCTCATTAGCACATCATTATGAACACCCTATAACTTTTCTTGTCATATATGGGCACCTATATTGAAGAAGCAACATAGGCATGATCTTAACATGACATTTAGTCACAAACATTCATGTACATAATTTTTAACTATATGCATCATTCGTGGCACATATTTATCATATTTGTTTTACATATAACCTCTTAGGAATTGAGTTCTACAATAATATCCTTGAATTGAGTTACAACCCTAGGTTAATACCTTTAACTTGCTTCTCCAAATTCTCAACAAAGGAATTTACTTGACGAGTTTCTTATTGGAGCTTCTATTTCAAATTAATAACATATGGTGGCTTGTGCACACACCCTTGTAACGTTAAACTACACAACATCAAGTCAAATGTAAAGCAACCTTGTGTGGAGTCTGTTCTTATCCCACTCTCTATCCTTTTTATGCGGATCATAGGATTTAAAAAATAACTTTTTTTTCCTTTGAACATTATCATGAACCCTCATCACTATTTAACAACTTAAAAGCACATCCCAATACCATTCATATATTTTGTTCGAAAGGATCACTCGTCCATATAGGGCTTCCTCTGAAACTTGAGATCCTAAAAGGTTTATCATAGAATGACCTCTTCTTTTCCTTCTGAGTGTAACACTTAGTGCACCTGAATCCATCCTCCATAAATAACTTGCTTTATTCCTAGTTTTGTAGCTACCAATGACGTGGACTTTTATTGCATCTTGAGAGCTATTATGGCAGAACATGTCTAACTCATAACAAGTTTTCATCCTCTCTTTCCAACTCTGTAACATGTTCTGACTGATTTCCTTAGTTGTAAACTCATCGCACTAGTCTCCTGACACTTGTTGTGATATCTATAAGAGAGATAGAGAGATCCCTTCCATGTATTGGTTTAACATTTCCTTTCTCATAGGATTCTTAAGGGGCTCTCCATAAAGTCCAGATACACTTTTGGGTTACTATAGCCTCACATCTTCTCCTCATGCTTATCCTATTTTTCTTTAGCATATGTGTACTTTCCAATTTAAAAACCCTTGGTGAACTCATTCTGAAAACTCGCAAACCTTCCATGTTTACTCTATAGTACTTCCCTGGATTCGTAATCTTTAACACTCAGCTTCTAGGAACGTTACCATGTCATGTACATTGTAATGTACAGAGAATTTACCTTCTCTAACATTCCACATCCTCGGGTGGACTAGGGGTTTATCATTTTCATTTCTCTTTGAAGGATCACATTAACCATTAAACACTCTCCAGCCCATGCATGAATTCACTACAATATTCACACATCATAGCTACATGGTCTCACCCTTGTTTGGTTGAACTTAAGTAGCCATGACGTGGCCTTTCCCTCCTCGATTGGGGTGAATATTCTAGATTTTGACACATATCTTGAATTTATCAACTTGAGGAACAAGTCTGTCATATCTCTAGTTGTCTCGTATAGGATTGATTATTGGGAGGGTTAAGTTGATAGGGTGATAACCTCATAAGTTCTCAACCTTTTTTTCAACCCCATGGGCTTGGGGCCTATATTCCTTGTGTCAATTACCGTTAGGGCATAATGCAACTTCATATAATTTTGAAACCCATATCACATTCATAGTGCATGGATCTTCTCACTTTGAGCTTCAACTGATTTTCCATACACTCAAGGTGACATCTTATGACACCTACTTGGGTATTTCTCCTTAGACTTATCATTTCCAAATACGACACATTTGGCATAAAGAACCCATCGCTATCTCTTTCATAACTCCTCGTCTCCTAAGTATTACCTATGCTATCGTCTTTATACTTCTGTCATGCCTCCCATATATCACATTCCTAAACAACTCACTTCTTTTACATCTTAGGGTCACACACATAGTTATCACATTATCTATGTGTATTGGTTGAGCCCATGTCTCATTTAGTCGAATCAATGATGTTATTTCCATGATTAACTATGCTAGCATTTTTGGTAGTAACTTTGATACTTCTTAAGATATAACTTCCTGATATACCTCTACTCAACACATTGATGGATTCTTGAACAATTCCAGGTCAATCTCGATCCTCGTCGTTCCTATATGAATTAAACTTACTGGGGTTGAAGGTTCAAAATCATGAAGATAATAGGCCAAGTAGCCTATGAGTTCGAATTACCTTAAGAGTTTTCCTCCCTGCATCTCATGTTTCATGTGTCCCAATTGAAGCAAGTGATTGGGGATTTGTCACTTATTGTCCCTATGGAGAATGTTGGAATTAATGAAGGTTGGACCTATGAAGAGTTTTTTGTTTCCATCCTTGATAGACAAGTTTGGAAGTTGAGAAATAAAGAGATTGTTTTCGTCAAAGAGCTATGGCGAAACCAACAAGTTGAAGAGGCCACATGGGAGGCTAGGGAAGATATGAAAAAGAAAATATCCCCACTTGTTTGTATAACCAAATTTTTGTGTTTGAAAGAATGTTACAGGTGTACTTTCTATTACTAATTTTTTAAGCTTGTGCAACTTATATTAAGATGCCCCTTTTAGTAATGTAATGCTAGTAATGTTGAGATTGGTGTTATTTATATGTTTTCATGCTTCATTGAGTTATGGGTGTGTTGTTAGGATTAGTTTAGGTGGCTCTCTGACAGGTGGATAAGCCTAAAAATAGGGGAGACTCTATCGAAGTTATTGGAAATTTGGTGAGTTAGCCAAATTTTGAGCCATTGGTGTGTGAATGAAGAGCTAAGTTGTGTTGGGTGACTATGGTGGACTCTAACCCTCATTCAAGGAAGAATGATCCTAAGCGGGGGAGGATATGAGTCCCCGTAAAATTTTTCCAAGGATCTAAAGTCTTATAGTGACAAAGTCAAGCTAATGTGTTTGAAAGGTTGTAGATAATTTTCATGGTGAGCTTGCGAGCCATGTTACAGATTTGTGGAATGTGTAATGCATCGTGAAGAAGGTAGAAGAATTTTCATAAAATGGCGATTCTGCGGTAAATTATGCTGACAGCTAATTGGTTTTGCTGGCCGCAGAACCATCATTGATCGAGTAAGAAGCAACTTAATTTTGAGGGTCATTTCACGATGGGTTATGTCGACCGCATAGCCATTCTGTGGACTGCATATCCGTTTCATAAAAGAAGACTTTGTAGTCCAATGTATGGACATCATAATCGTTCCATTGGCCGCGGATCCGTGGAAGACCTGACCAGACCTAACCCAGATTTGGAGGACCATTTCGCGGACCGCATATCTATTTGTGGTCCATTTTGGGATCGCAGACTCGGCATCAGAAGGGTATTTTTGGCAAATTCCTAACTCGATTCTATTTTAATATAAGGCCTTAGGGGGTTATTCTTGAACGAAATTAAGATATTTGATAGAGAGAACACTCTAGAGAGAGGGGGGAGAACTTAACACTTCTTCATTTAAATTTCTTGTTCAATCTTGGGGATTCAAGAGGAAGAACTCACAAGATCTTCTACATACAAGGTAAGACTTTATCTCTAGCTCTCATGCAAAGTTTAATAATGGGTTTAAGTAGGACTTTATTATGTTGGGGCTTATGGGATGGTGATTGAAAGCCATAAGCCCTCAATCTTGAATTTAGGTGTATGTGAAGGCTAGGAGGTGCGATTCTTGAGCTTAGAATAACTCATTGGGCATGAATGTGCCATGGAGGCAGTGTGGAGTTTGAATCGTTTGCATGGAAATTGGTGGTAGGATGAAGAAATCCTATTATAGGAAGATATAGACAAGAATGCACACTAAGTGTTTGATATAACGCTAAAAGACTTACGTTATGATAATTCCTACTAATAGTGATTCTATCAAACCATGTTGATGTAGATTGAACTATTTCGAGGAATGGAACGAAGTAGTGACCCTAAGGAAAGCTTAATTAAGGTATGTCGGCTAAACTCATTCTATACCATCGGACTCCACGAATTCCTCGTAAACTCAAAGCATGGTTTGTTCAAGTTCTTATTTCTATTGTTCCGAATTGCTTCTAATGACTGATTACCCAAAAGCTTATTTATGCAAGTCATATTCCAATTTCCCCTATTATATTACTCTATTTTAGGAAAATGTTTCAAGTATGATTGATGTTTCAAAGTCATGATCTTTATTCATGTTACATTTTCCACCATTATGCCCTACTCTTTGTATTTTATCTCAAATGTTTATGTTCTTATGTACTCGTGTGTTTATATCATAACGTTTCAAATGTTTGAATTACCAAATGCTCATGAAACTCTAGACATGTCTTAATTACCATTTCCGTACGCTTTTACTTGAAAATATTGTAGCTTTTTCTTTTGAATATCCATATGCACATGTATATTAGATTATGGCATTCCAATTATTTGAATACGTTTCTATGATTTCCGATGAATCAATGCATATGTTATGAAATGATAAAAAAACATTTGATATGTGGTCGTTGTGCCAAGATTGAAGATTATCACGGATGGCAAAAAGTGCCAATGAAATGAATGGTTTTATGAAAGACTATAAGATGAATATATTTCTTCTATATAGATATATTTTGGGGAGTATCGTTAGTTCACCAAGGAGGGTGGGTTGTAAAGGCCTAAGCCCGAAACTACATGTGCCGGTGTCGGAGATGACTGGGGACAATCACCGTTGCACTATGGTGAGATTATTCACCTTGATTGGGATGACTTGATTGCTAGCATCAGTCCATGTTCCCATGTCACCCCACACAACATTGTGGGGAGACGGCTCAACCGATCGAGCAGAGATCAGATGCCATGTTGCGCACATGGTGGTTCCTCCTTCCTTTTCTATGTCGATCCACACACGTCTTGGTGAGATGGCTCAGCCGATCGACTCGGGATCAAAATACATACCACGAACATATTTGTGTGCCCTTCCTGTTATTACATAGGATTCACATTATCATGTAAATCCACACACATCGTGGTGAGACGGCTCAGTCGATCGACCCGAGATAGGAGTCCATGCCACGAGCATGGTGGTTTATGTCGGTAGCTAATGATCTCCCAACCAAATTAAAAAGGTATGTTTGAAAGTTTTACTCTTATTATGTTCATTATATAATGGTACTTCACATTTAAATCTGTTTACTACTCTTTCATGTTATCCCTTCTTATGTCCTTGTCCCATGTTATGTGAGGGAATTTAGCTTTGCATACTACTACTATTCCATGTCTACTAACGTCCCTTTTGTAGGGGGCGCTACATCTTTAATGGATGCAGGAGATACTACAACAGGCAATGGAGATCTCTATTAGGTGTGACCTCACATCCGTACAGTCATTTGGTGAGCCCCATTCTACATCTGGGGTATATGTGTTACTACTTTGGATTTATGCTCTATTTTGGGTATAGCCGGGTCCTTGTCACCGACACCTTTTTACTATATTTCATGATGTCTTAGAGGCTCCGTAGATTTTTATGGGTGATCATTGTGTATACAAATACTTTTTTTTTTAATTTCTATTATAAAACTTATGCATGGCTTATGACAAATTTTACTCCATAAAAGTTGAAATGTTTTCTAACTAATGAAAGGCAACTATTTTTAAAAGAATGGTCCCTTTGAACCTCTAAATCATGCATAGGAACTCATGGGAAGGGCATGGATTGAAGGCTTTCTTGACTACCAAAAGGGTGTTTGAGCGCTGGTCCCGCTCCCCAAGATAGGGGCGTGACAGTGGAGCCGACGGGACTAGCTCAGGCTCCCAAGGCTTACTTGTTCAGCAGTACTTTAGGATGCCTTGATTAGTATGGTGGGTGTATTCAAGAGTTTGGCTTAGGCCAGGGAATTTCTTACTATAACAACTACTTCCCAGGCTGAGGGCAACACGTAGACTCCTACTACTCGTACCCTGGAGCAGGTGGCCCATGGTTACAAGACCCGAAGTGTTAACAGTTGGGGGAGTTATGTCTACTATTGTCGTGAAGCTTGGGGATAGGCCCACGATGTTAGCTGATGAGATGAAGAGGTTAGATAAGTTCACGATGTTGCTTCTTCCTCACTTTAGTGGTACACCTTTAAAGGACGCCCGGGGGTTTTTGGATCGCTGTCATGATATTTTGTCCAATTTGGGACTAGTCGAGTGCAATGGAGTTGACTTCACCACCTTCTAGATGCAGGGTGCAGCCAAGAGGTGGTGGCAGGTTTTTGTGTTGGGCAGACCAGTAGGATCACCTTGTCTTATATGGATCAGTCCTCTAGGGCCTTTTTGGAGAAATTTGTGCCACGCACCAGGAGAGTGGAGCTCAGGTGGCAGTTTAAGTACCTTCAGCTAGGTCAGATGTCAGCTAAGGAGTATGAGATGAGGTTTTTATAGTTGTCCTGTTACGCTACTATTTTGATTCGCATTGAGGAGGAGAGAGCGAGGAGGCTCATTGAGGGTCTTCACCGTAGTATTCTCCTTGTTATGGCTAGAGAGACCGAGACCAAGATTCATTTTACCAGGTAATAAATATAGCGCATCATGTAGAGAAAAATTGCATCGAGATTAGATAGATTATTCAGGGTAGGTACAAGAGGTCCCAACATTCAGGTAGCTCAGTGGTGCCTAATCTAGGGGCCGAGGTCGATTTGGGAGAGGCTATTTTAGTAGGGAAGTTTATCACTCACCACCGAAGTCAAAGAGCTTTTGTGCAGTCTTCATTCAGTGCACTTCCTCCGCAAAGTTCTTATCGTGCTCTATGTATTCAGGGTTCATCAATACCAGGTTCTTTTAGTGGGTATTCTGGTTCATAGTGTCCGACATACTCCTAACAATCATATTCGATCAGAGGTTGCTATGAGTGTGTAATTTTGGGGCATGTTAGGAAATACTGTCCTCATCTTCGAAAAGGTTCAGTGTAGCTCAGCCCACACGGGGTGGAAGTCATCCAGGACGTGGTCGGCCTAAAAGGGGAGCTCAGTCTAGTAGAGGTCATGCCAAATGTTATCCGTTTCTAGGGAGGACCGAAGATGCTGCTTCTAGTGTAGTGATTACTGGTATTGTTTCTATGTGCCACAAGGATGCTTCAATATTGTTTGATCCTGGTTCTACTTATTCGTATATGTTATCATACTTTGCTTTTTGTTTGAATATTCCTTGTTGTTCTCTTGATACTCATGTGCATGTGTCTACACCTATTGGTGAATCGATTATGGTGGATCACCTGTATCAGTCTTGTGAGGTCACTATTGGTGGTTATGAGATTAGTGTTGACCTTCTATTACTTAATATGGTGAATTTTGATGTGATCTTAGGTATAAATTGGTTATCTATGTACCGTGTTATTCTTTATTCTCACGCTAAGACCGTGAGATTGGCGATGTTGGGGTTGCCAAAGTTGGAATGGATGGTTCTCTAGGTTGCACTCCTAGTAGAGTGATCACATTTTTAAAGTCTCAACGGATCATTGAGAAGGCATTTTGGCGTATTTAGACTTTATCAAAGATGTTTGTACCAATACTCCTATTGTTGAGTAAGTTCCAATAGTGAGAAAGTTTCTGGATGTGTTTCTTATAGACCTACCGGGCAAGCCACCCGATAGGGATATTGATTTTGGCATTAGTTTGGCACCTGGCGCTTAGCCTATTTCTATTTCTCCATATCATATGGCTCCCTATGAGTATAAGGAATTAAATGAGGAGTTGCAAGGGTTGTTGGATAAGGGGTTCAACAGGCCTAATGTGTCACCTTTTGGTGCACATTTTTTGTTCATTAAGAAGAAGGATGGGTCTATGAGAATGTGTATTGAGTACTAGCAGTTGAACAAGTTACCTTCAAGAACAAGTATTCATTGATGCACATTGATGGTTTATTTGTTCAACTCCAGGGTGCTAGGGTGTTCTCAAAGATTGAATTGAGATCAAGATATCACCAGTTGAAGTAGGAATTCGGACATTCCTAAAATGGCTTTCGAGACTCGTTATAGGTACTATGAGTTTTTTATGATGTCTTTTGGTTTGACAAATGCCCCAAAAGCTATCATGCATTTGATGAACAATGTGTTCCAGCCTTATGTATATTCTTTTATCATTGTGTTCATTGATGATATCTTGGTGTGTTCCCGTAGCACTGAGGAGCACAAGTAGAATGTGAGGATTGTGCCTCAAACATTGAGGGAGAAGAAACTTTATGCTAAGTTCTCCAAGTGTGAGTTTTAGTTTGACTCGGTGGCATTCTTAGGCCATATTTTATCTAGAAATGGGGTCAAGATGGACCAGAAGAAGATTGAGGCAGTTCAGAATTGGCCAAGACCTTCTACCGCTACCGAGATCAAGAGCTTTTTGTGTTTGGCTGGTTAATATTATCGCTTCATAGAGGGATTTCAATTTCATCCCATAAACTAAGTTGAATCTGAAGGGTGCTCCGTTCAAGTCATCGGATGAGTGTGAGGAGAGTTTTCAGAAGCTCAAGACTGCTTTAACTACAACTCCAGTGTTGGTTTTAACTTCAGGATCGGGGCCGTATATGCGATGCTTCACGGGGTGGAATTGGGTATGTATTGATGCAATATGGTAGGGTGATCACCAACACGACGTGCTAGTTGATTCCCCATGAGAAGAACTACCTTATGCATGAATTGGAGTTTGTAGCTATTGTAGACGCGCTCAAGATTTGGCGGCATTACTTATATGGCGTGTCTTGTAAGGTATGTACGGATCATCAAAATTTCCAACAACTATTTAAATATAAAGACTTGAACTTGAGGCAACAGAGATGGTTGGAGTTGTTGAAGGATTATGATATCACTATTATTTCTCATCCGGGGAAGGCTAATGTGATGGCTAACGCCTTGAGCATAAAGGCAGAGAGTATGGAGATTTTACCATTCATTCCAGCTGTGGATACGCCTTTAGCTATGGAAGTTCAGAATTTGTCCAAAAGATTCGTGAGATTGGACATTTTGAAGCCTATCAGAGTCATCACATGTCCTTAAGGCTCGTCAGTACGATGATCCCCACTTGGTTGTCCTCAAGGACACGGTGCACTGAGGTCGTGCTAAGGAGGTGACTATTGGTGATGGTGGTGTATTGTAGCTTGAGGGTCGGATTTGTGTTCCTAATGTGGATAGGTTTGAGAGATTTGATCCTTAGGGAGGCTCATAATTCGTGGTATTGATAAGTTGGTATTTTACCAACTTATCTCCTCTTAATACTTAGGATTTTGCATGACTTCGATGAAAAACTAAAGCTTTTTCAGAGGTTTGTTGGCATATTTCAGGTATAATATGATTCGGAGAAGAAACAGAATAAATCAAGTCAAAATGTGCAAAAATGATGAAAAATGACCGATGCCTGATACTCTTCGCGATCGCAAGGATTGGATCGCGATCGCAGAAGTCTATAAAAATGAGAATCGCGATCGCAAAGATTTTGCTGCGAACGTGATGAAGAAACTGGTCACTGCCCCTGGGATGCTCTACGTGAACGCAAATTCTTGGTTGCGATCGCAAATGTCTGGAACACTACTCTACGCGATCGCAATTGTTGTCACGCGATCGCGATGCATTATTTTCTGGGCAGTTTTGGCATTTCATATTTTTATCCCCAAACCATTTTTATATATGACCTAGCAGATATTTTCAGGATCTTTTGGCTTATTTTCAGTAGAGACACAAGAGGAGAACAAGTTTTGAAGCTAGGTTTTGCACACACACTTGGGTTTTGAAGATTTCAAGCTTGTGGTTAAGGATTTCTCACCCATTTATGTTTATTTCTTCATTTCCTTTCTTTGTATTGAATATGTAAGTGTGTAGATTTATTTCCAACACTAATTCTTGTTTATGGAAATATTCATGTTTAAAGTGTGGATTAAATACCTTGTTGTGCTTATGTATTGAATGATTTTTATTCTTTTATGAAGTGAGTTAGTGTTTCTTTAATTATTCTTGTTCTTTAATGTTTCCAGAGGGATTAGCTAACCCTAGGACTCGCCCATTAACTCCGAATTAATTTTGGAAAAGATAATTTGGAGTTGGGAAAGATTAATTAACAAGAACTTGAGGTTTTAACCCCCATTTTATAGATTATACCTAGGAATATGATTGAACTACTTGTAGCCATATCCGGGTGTGCTTAATCTCTTAATTGGGTTAGGAATAATTCAATTAGTAAGTTTTGTTAGTCTTTGGAAAAAGCTAATTAAGAATTATTATCCGTGGCTAATTAATATAAACTCGCTCATATTTGTAAAATCGTGAAATACATTGGATCGTTACTTGAGTGTAATTCCCGATGCATTCATACTTGTATCCATTGATCATTTTACTTACTTTCTAGGTTAGTTTACATTTTTGCATTTAGATATAAATATTTTTACAACCAAAATCTAAGTGTTTGGCATTGCGCGATAAGTGATAATTCTCTTACATTCCTAATCGCCTACATATTGTTCTCTGTGGGATTCGATCCCAACCTAGTTGGGTTATTATATTTGACAATCGACCACTTACACTATTTTAAGGTGTATTTTGAGCGTATCAAAGTTTGGCGCCGTTGCCGTGGAACAATTAGCGTAATTTAGGTTGTTCGAGAAATAAGCATAAGTACTTTGGTCAAAACTTGTGAATACTCATGTAATTATTTTTCTTACCTTGGTCCATTTTTCTTGTTTTTTCCTTGTTTATTTTAATTGATTTTTGATAAAAATAAATGGCATCATATAATGAAGATTGGTCGGATGGTTGTTGCTCATACTTTGATGACCCTTGTCCTTATTGTGGAGGACCACACTCGTGGAAAAAATTGTTTAAATTGTCCCGGGGATGGATTGTGCGCACAATCTCAAACCCATGAGTGGAGTATTTGTGATAGGTGTGGTTTCCAAAATGGTCATTGGTATGATTTTGTATTTTTCTGTCCCTTCCCTGATCCCCCGCTATGATGATTCTACTTTTTGTGATGAAAATTTTAGGGATGAGGAAGTGGAGGAAATTAAGCATGGCGAAGTGGAGAGTTCAAGCTCATGTTGGAGTGCTTACTTGAAGAAGGAAACAAAGAGCAAAATGCTTTGGAGGAGCTTTTGGAGAATAGCCTCCAAAATGAATTGGCACTTGAAAGGTTGCACTCACAAATGGATGAAATGATTGAAGCCTTAAGGGTTCAAAAAGCCTCGGAAGTGAGTGATAGCCAAGAACTTTCCTTGGAGGTTGAAGTTGAAAATCCTTCCTTGGCACTTGATCAAAACCAAGAAGAACTCTCAAATGCTCAAAATGAGAGGATGATGCTCATGTTGGAGGCCATTCTTGAAAATGAGGAGAGGCACAACTTTGCACTCGAGTAATTGAAACATGATGTGACTCAAAATAATGAGCATATCTGCACTTTGGAGGATCAAATGAAAGCATTGATGGAGGCTCATTATGCCTCTCAATTTGAAAGTGTGGGAGGAAGCCAAGAAGAGTCCAATTCCGAGGAAAGAAGTGAGATTTACTTTGAGGAATCAATACTTGAACATCCGCTAACCGGCCCCATGAGTATTAGTAATGCCAAGAAAAATGTGGCATTAGAGTAAACCGGTGTAAATGAGAATTTGGTTGAAATTAAATCTAATTCGGGGAAAAAAGAGGATGTCAAAATCCGAGAAAATTGCAAGTTGGAGGTTTGAAGTCACATTCCAAGCATTTTTCAACATTGGATTTGTGTGGTGATATGGAAGTTGAACTACACGAATCAATTGAGGATTGCGAGGAGGAAAAACTCATACCATACATTTTACAATTTGAGGGAATAACAAAGCAAAATGACATTCCTCACATGAAAGCCAAGAGGTGAAAAATAAAGAATTTAAGGATTAAATTGATCATCTACTTACCACCCCCCACCGCCCGTGGTCACAAGCTTGATTCCAAGCTAGGTGACCAATTCATATCATCCAAGTGGCGAGAAAAGTGGTAAAGTTGACTTGCGTCGTGCCACGACGTTAAATGCGGCGCTTGGTGGGAGGCAACAAAAGTTCTGGTCGTTTTTGAAATTTTCTTTTTTAGAATAGCTTCTTATATTGTTTCTAACCAATCTGCCAAGTTTCAAAATTTTTGGAGTTGATTTGAGCATATCGGGGTGACCGGGCAGCCACAAATCAGTAGCTGCAGGAAATTGCAGAAGAATTCAATACATCACGATCGCAGTAAACCGTTCGTGATCGTGGAGCATAGAGACTTTCATACTCTACGCGATCGCTGGAAAGCCCACACGATCGCGTCATTTTGGCAGATCTGTGATACGCGAAAGCGTTGATGTCCACGTGATCGCAGTTGATTGGTAAGTTTTGTTTCAAAAGAACTGGAAGGTATTACTCACGCCCATTTTTCACCCTAACAAGAAAAAAACTCCCCTGCTCCCCCTAATCCCTGAAACAGTCCCCACTCATCTGTGCTTCATCGCATCCTTCCTTCATTATCCTCCAGGTATGTCAATTCCCACCTCCATGCTCATTTTTAATTTCAATTATTATGGTGAATTAGAGAATGGACAGCCCTATTTTCGAATTTTAGGGCTTTAAATTTTGTTTAGTTTGTCAAAGGTTATTGTTGGGTTCTTTATATGTGCTTGCTTGATGTGTGAGTTTGGTTGAGAGTTAGAGTGAAGGTCTATGAAATTTTGGGGTGAAAATTCATGATATGGTGGTCTGAAATGGTTGAGTAAAATGAAACATACCACTTGTTCGATAAAGTGCCTACGTAAACTGGTACTGGGGGAGGAAGAAGACCCTCGCGATCGTGATGGCCCATTCCGTGATCGTGTAGGTCTATTCCTGCTGAAGGCTATTGCACATCGCAATCGCGTATAACTCTTTGCGATCGCATAGCTTAAGCACACCTGCAAGCCAACTTTTTTCTCCGCGATCGCGTAGCTTCGCTGTTTTTTACCCTTCGCGATCACGTTGAGTTCTCTGCGATCGCGATTCAGTAGCTCCCAGCCAACAAACCAGTAGCTTCACCAATTCTGTTCCTAAAGCTTTCTAACCTGTTTCTTTTGCCTAAATACCTCTAAATGCAATTCTTTAAGTGCCCATATGGTTGTTTGACATATATACTTTTTTTTGTAGGCACTTTGAGCTCTAAAATGGACTCGACACCAAGTGAAAATTTTCAAGTACCTGTCGCACAATCTGCCGTAGAGGATTAATTTGACGCTGACACATTCTCATCCCTAAGATTCTCTCAACGCTATGGAAAGCAACTATCCAAAAGCATGATTAGGGAAAGAGGCATCCTCTTGAACGACCTTGAAAGCCGATGGCCCGAGTTCCATGGAAGATTAATAACAAGTGGATGAGTTTGCTTTGCAGAAGAGCCCAGGCCAGCCAACCACGAAGTAGTCAGAGAGTTTTATGCAATGTTGTAGAGACGGACTTCGATAATGAGTTGGTGGCTACTGTCAGAGGCAAAAAATTCCATTTTAGTCCAGAGCTGATCAATGCGCACCACAATCTCACCAATGCTAACAATCAGGTGTACAGGGATCGAGCTCAAGAGTTGGGTACCCAGTGGTTCATCGATATTTTGCATGGTGGACAGGTGCCAAACTGGATAAAGAATCACTCCAAGATCGAGTCTTCAGAATTCACTGCGGAGGCCAAGACTTGGCTCTCCATTATCTGTGCTCGCATCATGCCTTCAAAAAATGAGACAAAGGTGACGCTTGAGAAGGCAAGAGTGATCGGTGCTATCATGGAGGGTATACCGGTGAATGTAGGGCAGCTCATTGCCGATGAGATAGCATAGGTGGTAGCAGATCGGACCAAGAGCTTATTCTTCCCATCCCTTATCACCCAATTATGCTATGATGCAGGGGTGGTTCCAAAGCCTACAGAAAAGGAAAAGAACCCGGAGAATCTCATCCACCCACTACTGAGAAAGGGAACAGGAAATGCGCAGAAGAAAAGGAAGATTGATGTAGCATCTCCCACCTTTGGTCATTTCATTGACACCATCACTGAGATACCTGAGGCTCCTGCACATGCCACTGGGACATCCACAGCTATCACACCACTTGAGCAAGGACCTCTTACTCTCAGGTATATCACTAGGCAGGTTTATGGCATGGATACACAGGTACGCCAGCTTGTAGCTGGTCTTCCTTCTACACCATCCGGAGAGGGCACCTCTACAGGTCCAGCTGGCCAAGGAAAGGTTCTGACTTTTCCGACCTTTCTAAGGAGCAACAGGCCATCAAAGCCAAGCTGGGGAAGATTGAAATGAGGCAGCGGAAGCAAAGGGAATATGAAAAGAAGAAAAGCAAGTTCCTCACAAAGATCATGAACACTTTGAGGAAGTTTTGTGGACCGGACGAGGCTGAGGAAGATGACTTTGAGCTTGCAGCCCCCAGTACCTCCAGTGACGAGTGATGCCATTCAGGGAGCACCTCTTTCATTTTGGCTTGTTTTGTATAGTTGCATTAGGGACAATGCAATACTTTCGGTTGGGGGTGGCTCCTATATGATGAATATGTGTGGAACATGTAGTTTTTGTTTTGTGGAACATGAAGTTTTTGTTTTTGGTTGGTTGTGAACTTATGTAGATTGCTAAACATTTTTCGTTTATTAGTAATTCCTTGTTAGTTTCTATTTTTCTTGTTTTTTATTTGTGTTTAAATTTTTGGTCTTCATTTTTTTTAGTATAGTAGTATTAAGGTAACTCCTTGGTTTTTCTTTCTATCGCGGTTCTTTTCCAAGGAATTTATTTGTGTTGAACCGGGTGACTTTTCCCTATGATGGATGGCGTGAACACTTTCTTAAGGGATTAGTCTTCTTTAGTTTTTTTTTTTTTAAAAGTAAATATTTATTTTAGTAGTTAGTCGTGAATAAATTGGTTTTTAAGGTGTAATCTTGTGCCCATAAGCCAATGTGTGACTTGTTTGGTACCGATATAATTTAAACTTTGGCATATGAAGTTTTTGATCTTAAAAAAAAAATATATATATATATATATATATAAAATCTGCAAATCTAATTGATGTTTCTCCCTTCGAGTTAGTATACATTAGATGAGATTCTGGTTTTAAAACAGACCACTCTATATATATATATATATATATATATATATATAGAGAGAGAGAGAGAGAGAGAGAGATAGAGAGAGAGAGAGAGAGAGAGAAAACAAATGAATGATTAAAGTAATGTTCCTTGTTGTGACTTTTAGATTCTAATTTTGTCTCTTTGATTCACTAAATAGCTTCTTAGGCTACATGTGACTTCCTTGAGATTCATTGGTTTCAATTGGATTTTTGATTTGTATTCCATTTGAGTTTTCATGTGCCATGTGTGGTGAGCTTTAACTGTGAAGTTCTTTTGCATCATTTGTAGTCTAGAACTTGCCCAGAATGTGCTTCAAGGAGAAATCCTAGACCAACTTGGTTTGAAAAATTATATTAGGCCTTCCTTGGACCATTATTGTATCTAAATTCCCTACCCATGGATATTTTTCCTAGTCAACCCTTTTGAGCCTTTTAACGCTTTCTTTGGCAACCATGTTACAAACTATCCTTGTGGAACCATACCTCCTAAGTAATTTAAAGTGTGAATATAGTCTAAAAGCCTAAGTTTTGGGGTGGAGGTTTGGAAAAGTTGTGAGAGGTTTCTCAAAAAAAAGTGAAAAGTATATAAAAAATGAATGAATGATGAAATGAGAAAAAAAATATATATAAGGAAGTATGAATAAATGGAAGACTAGGTGATATAAAAAAAAGAGAGAATAAAGGATGGAAAATTTCTTGAAGGAAGTGGACTTTGATTGTTGAAAAAGTGTAGTGCTGAGGGAGGTTTTGAATCACTCTTACCAAATTAGGCCACACCTTAACCGAAAGTCTAAACTACAACCCTTTAAGTCCTAGTTGATTTTGAACCAAGTATGTCTATATTAGTGGAGAAATACATGAAGGGCAAGCCTATGGTACTACTTGTGTGCATTTGAATATCTTTATGAGAGAGAGAGTCGAGTCTTTCCATTTGACATCCCATTGATGTTTTGAATTGTAATTTATGAGTTTGGGATCCTCTCTTAAAGTGTGAGAGCCCATGAAACTCGAGTTGTGAATTTAATCCCATTTTCAATTGGGAGGAATGAGCGAGGGAAGACAATTGTGATAGAGAGGCAAATTTTGAATCTTTAGTGTCATGACTTGGTTGATACTTTGGTGGATGTGGTGTTTGAGCTTTTGAAAGTGAAATAAAATGTGCAAAAAGTTAGTGATTCATATGCCTTGGATTAATTGTTGGTACCAACCAAAGTCACTAGATTGTGCTCGAATTGACCCCTTTTGACTTGGAATGATATGTGGTATGCCATTGAGCTTGAGTTATGACTTTATTCTTAGTTTTGAATTGCTTGAGGACAAACAATAGTTTAAGTTTGGGGGTTTTATAAGTTGGTATTTTACCAACTTATCTCCTCTTAATACTTAGGCTTTTGCATGACTTCGATGAAAAACTAAAGTTTTTTCAGAGGTTTATTGGCATATTTCAAGTATAATATGATTTGGAGAAGAAACGGAAGAAATCAAGTCAAAATGTGCAAAAATGATGAAAAATGATTGATGCATGATACTCTTATGCAAGGATTGGATCGAGATCACAGAAGTCTATAAAAATGAGAATCGCGATCACAAAGCTTTTGTTGCGAACGCGATGAAGAAACTGGTCACCGCCCCTGGGATGCTCTACGTGAACGCAAACTCTTGGGTGCAATCACAGATGTCTGGAACACTACTCTACGCGATTGTGATGCATTATTTTCTAGGCAGTTCTGGCAAGTTTTGGCATTTCATGTTTTTATCCCCAAACCATTTTTATACATGACCTAGCAAATATTTTCAGGATCTTTTGGCTTATTTTCAGTAGATACACAATAGGAGAACAAATTTTGAAGCTTGGGTTTGCACACACACTTGAGTTTTGAAGATTTCAAGCTTGTGGTTAAGGATTTCTTACCCATTTATGTTTATTTCTTTATTTCCTTGCTTTGTATTGAATATGTAAGTGTGTAGTATTTATTTCCAACACTAATTCTTGTTTATGAAAATATTCATGTTTAAAGTGTGGATTAAATATCTTGTTGTGCTTATGTATTGAATGATTTTTATTCTTTTATGAAGTGAGTTAGTGTTTCTTTAATTATTCTTGTTCTTTAATGTTTTCAAAGGGATTAGCTAACCCTAGGACTCGCCCATTAACTCCGAATTAATTTTGGAAAAGATAATTTGGGGTTGGGAAAGATTAATTAATAAGAACTTAAGGTTTTAACCCTTATTTAATAGATTCTACCTAGGAATAGGATTGAACTATTTGTAGCCATATCCGGGTGTGCTTAAACTCTTAATTGGGTTAGGAATAATTCAATTAGGAAATCTTGTTAGTCTTTGGAAAAAGCTAATTAAGAATTATTATTTGTGGCTAACTAATATAAACTCGCTCATATTTGTAAAATCATGAAATACATTGGATCGTTACTTGAGTGTAATTCCCGATGCATTCATACTTGTAGCCATTGATCATTTTACTTGCTTTCTTGGTTAGTTTACATTTTTGCATTTAGATATAAATATTTTTACAACCAAAATCTAAGTGTTTGGCATTGCGCGATAAGTGATAATTCTCTTACATTCCTAAGCTCCTACATATTGTTCTCTGTGGGATTCGACCCTAACCTAGTTGGGTTATTATATATGACAATCGACCACTTACACTATTTTAAGGTGTAATTTGAGCGTATCAGGTATTCTATTCATTTGGGTTCTACGAAGATGTACCGTGATCTGAAGCAACATTACTGGTGGTAGAGGAAAAAGAAATACATCATTGGGTATGTTGCACGGTGTTTAAATTTGTCAGCAGTTCAAGTATGAGCATTAGAGAGCGGGGTGGTTTGCTTCAAAGGGTAGACATACCGGAGTGGAAGTGTGAGCGCATCACTATGGACTTTGTGGTAGGTTTGCCACGGACATTGAGGATATTTGACGTTGTTTGGGTCATTGTGGACAAACTGACCAAGCCTGCACATTTCACTCCAGTCATGACTTATTACACTTCGGAGCAGTTGGCTAAGATCTACATCTAGGAGATTGTTAGCTTGTATGGTGTACCTATTTTTATCATCTCGGATCACAGCACTCAGTTTACTTCACATATTTCTGGAGAGCGGTTCAATATGAGTTCGGCACGCAACTTGAGTGGAGCACTGCATTTCACCCTCAGACGATGTGCAGTCTAAGAGCACCATTCAGATTTTGGATGATATGTCAAGAGCCTGTGTCACAGATTTCGGAGACTAGTGAGTGGGATCAGTTTTTTCCATTAGCAGAGTTGCATACAATAACAACTATCAGTCAAGCTTCCAGATGGCTCTGTAGGAGGCATGATTTGGGAGATGATGTTGTTCTTTGGTTGGATGGTTTGATCCTGGGGAGGATAGGTTGTTGGGCACCTATTTGGTTTGTGATGATTTGGAGAAGGTGAAGTTGATTCAGGAGTGGCTTCATACAATGCGGTCCAGGCAAAAGAGTTGTGAAGATACGAAGGTTCGTGATGTGGCTTTCATGGAGGGTGGGAAGGTTCTTCTTCAAATTTCGCATATGAAGGGCGTGTTGGAGAGAGTTGGTGAGGTGGCCTACAATCTTTCTTTGCCACCCAGCTTGTCGGGAGTGTGAACTCGATTTTTCATGTTTCCATGCTTTGGAAGTTTTATGAGGATCAGTCACACGTGTTAGATTTTAGTTGAGTGTAATTAGATGAGAAGCATATGAGGAGAAGTTGATACACTCAAATTACACCTTAAAATAGTGTAAAGCGATCGATGTCAAATATAGTAACCCAACGAGGTTGGGGTCGAATCCCACAGGGAATAGGTGTGAAAATCTTACTTGAGTAGTGTGAATCTTAACTTAAATCATATTTCTATTCTGTTAGAGTAACAAGATTATGGTAATAGATTGGATTGTAATTTAGTGAAATAGTAACAAGTATGATTAAATAAGGTTGAAATTAATTTGATTATCTAAACCAAGGTTGTGTCCCCTTTAATGAAATATAATGCTATCGGTGTTAATATGATATATTTCTAATGGAAGGTCCTTTTGATATGCAAATGATTCCTAAATGACTACCCAATATTTTCCAATAGTTGGGTAGTATTTCTCTTTATGATTTTTCCAAATATAAAAGAGTTGCAATTAAGATTAATCAATTTATTCCAAATAAAGTCCACTTATTCCTAAGTGATTCTATTAAAAAAGGTTTAAAATCTTAAGTCTTTTATATTTACTTCTACCAAACTCTAACTCAGTTTTCCAAGTAAAGAAAGAATATAATGGCACTTGTTAATGTTTTCAACCACCAACAATAAATGAAGAATGAGGAGTAAATAAATATCAACCAACCATTATACATATATTCAATGTTAAACACCCATTGACATTACACCCATTTAGGGTCCACAAACATAGTATTTAAAACTAGCCACACATGCTAAAATACAAAAAGAAGAGAATATTAAATGTCATAATGCTTACAAAAGTGAAAGATTCTTCACTTCAAAGCTTCCAAAAGATGGGACTATTCAAAGTTTGGATTGTAGCTCTTTTTCCAGACAAGATGCCCCCACAATACCCTAATAAATCTATTTATAGTGGGATAAAACTCGGGGACAATTTCAGACAAAAATGCCCTTCCATATCAGATATGCGATCTATCGCATAACAGATATGCGGTCCGCATTCTCTTCAAGTCCACCGCATCTTTGAAACCCTAGGTTCCAGGAAATCATCGCATTCAGGTTATGCGGTCTGCATTGTTGATATGCAGTCGTATAGTGTCATCGCATTTCTGCCCTCAGCCACTTCTACAGGAGGTTTGCGATCCATTATGCGGCCCGCAAACATGTTATGCGATCGCATAATGGACTGCATTTCTTCACTTGGATTTGGCCAAACTAACTATTGGACTTTGCGGTTCCCCTGAGCATTATGCGGTCTGCATTTTGAACTCTGCGGTCGCATTTTGCCTCTTTCTTGTCCTTTGCGGCTTTTTGATTCCATTTCCATGTTTTTGGGTCCTCACGCTTCATGCACTACAAAACATCAAAATTACATAAGTATAAAAGACAATTTCATTTAAAACGAGCTAAAATCTAAGCAATTGGTATTAAATGTGCCAAAATTCTCCTGCACATCAACACCCCCAACTTAAACTCTTGCTTGTCCTCAAGCAACTAAAATGATTTTATCCTATTCTAGACTCCAACTAAACGACATGAAACAATAGTGACCATGGACGGTGTTAATCATCAGTATTACAAGCATGCATTTTCGTTTATTTACCCTTCCTGAACAATCATTGCTATTTACAAAGAAACGGATCAACGTGTGAACTTTGAGCCTCGACCAATTTGACAAAACGTTACTCTCAGTTGAGTGCCTTTGTATTCGACTTCAAGAACTCAACTTTTGTTAAACCTCACAGTTCATATGCCCTCACCAGAAAGAAAGTCCCAAACTCACAATATTTACAATGACAACAAAAAGGGACATATTCACAAAGACACTCACTCTCACAAAGAGTTTCAGGTGTTACAACACATCATACCTTAAGCTTTCCCTTATTTTAATTCGTCGCCTATTCAATAACATTCAGTTGGAGATCCCACAAGGAATTATTAAGCTTGTAATGTAGGCTTAGGGAAGGGTCGGATAAACATTTGGGTACAAGTGACTACACCCTCCTTGAACACTACTCACATTTTTCTTTCTTGTTGCCCTTTGTTTCTTTTCAAACTACATAGCCCTCATTGGCTCCTAGTTACCAACATCTAACCACCTTAAATACCTCTCCAATTTTCTTCAAAGCTCCATATTTATTTATATACAAATATTTCTTTTTCTTTTCTTTTTATTTTTCTTTTTCTTTTCTTTTTCTTCTTCTTATTTTGTTATATTTTTCTTATGGAGCTTGAATAATTTCATTTGAATATTTTGAGGTATACTTTCCTACACTCAATGTACAACCTCGCCAATTCCCAACTTGGCACCACACCCCCAACTTAGGCTTTTAGCCTCATTCTCAATGTTCAAGGAGGGACGGGTTCAAAAGATGGAATTATTTTGCAAAGGGGAAAGGTTTGTAATGACGTGGCCAAAGAAAAGGGTAAAGGCTCAAATGGGGTAACTAGTGATAATGTCTATACATTGGGTAGCTTCAAAGGCTAACTGGGTTTTCAAATAACACAAAGACTGCCTAAGGTCATTTCTCCAACTAAATGTACTTATCATTAGCATCGAAAGACCAACCGGGCAAGTTCTAGNGAAAGGTTTGTAATGAGGTGGCCAAAGAAAAGGGTAAAGGCTCAAATGGGGTAACTAGTGATAATGTCTATACATTGGGTAGCTTCAAAGGCTAACTGGGTTTTCAAATAACACAAAGACTGCCTAAGGTCATTTCTCCAACTAAATGTACTTATCATTAGCATCGAAAGACCAACCGGGCAAGTTCTAGATGACAGAAGTAAACACAAGAATTATTTACACAAACTAACACACATGGCACATGAACTGTTTGACTCAACATAGTTTTACACTTGGAAACTTGGAGATAATTCTAAGTAAACATAGAGTCAAAGAGCGAGCCTCAAGTTCACACAGATGATTAAAAATATTTGTTTTTTTATATATCAACGGAAGGGTACATGTTATTTACAGACATACATGCTTGAAACTAGACACTCACACCAAACGGTCAAAATGTTTTGCTACTTCCATGGTTCTACTATTACACCCTGGGAAAATAACCCGACGAAGAAAAACCAAGGGGAATTCTTCGCTAATTACTAAAGATGTACATGCATACAACTATCTACTTGTTTTTGGTTTTTTTTTTTTTGTTTACAAAGATAACATATCTACAAAGACGACACAAGTATATACAAGAGTTAATGAGATATTTGCTTATATACACAAAAACCATGTACAAGAGTTCAAAGAGTACAAAAATATATACAAAGGCTACCCCCACCCCCAACTAAAAGCATGCATTGTCCCTAATGCATAAGAGATGTAAAAATAGAGTTTAGGGGCTCCCTGAGGCGCACTAAGCGTTGTGGGAGTCGAAAGCCGGTAGGATGATGGTGGGGTCACCCTCTGACGCCGGAGGTGGGGTTGATGAGATCTCAGCCTGAAGCGTGACTTCCACAGATGGAACAGGGATCTCCAACTGTCCTGACACCGGAACTGGTGCCTGTGAGCTGCTAGCCTCGCCTGCTGATGGCAGAATGGTCGATGATTTGGCTTTGGTGACCATGTCTGCTAGCAAATGCTCTATCGCCATCTGAATAGCTACTTTTTCTTCCTTTTTTGCAACTGTAGGGACAACAACCTGTTTGCCTTTCTCCTGAGGACCCTCATCCTCCTCGGACCATGACTCCTCATCAGTCTCCTCCTCGTTTGTCTCCCCAGCCTCGGACTCTGCAGAGTGTCCGGAATCTTCCCTAGAAGGGATGTCAATGTGTGCAGGGAGAGATGGATTCAGGGAAGCCCCGACAGTCTGTGGCTCAGGAGCTGTCAACAATGTGGAAAAGTCAAGGTCTAACCCAGCCACGGACGTGCCCGCTCCCTCCTCTCCTTCCTTTGGCATGAAGAAGGATAGATCGAACTCCAGATTTTTCATTTTGTGGAGCTCAGTCTTCAGTGTGTCAACCTCATCACGAAGCTTGGGCAGGCCTCCAAATTCACCCCATTTTACCTTCTCAAGCTGTACCTCAATCCGCTTGAGGCGATCCTCATAAGATGCATGCTGTTGTTGGAGTGCTATCACTGAGGACTGGATAGGAGTAAGGGCCTACCTCATCAAAGTGGGGAGGTCCTTCAGAAGCCTGTCTACCTTCGCATTTGCATGCTGAGCTAAGAGACCTAGCCTCGAAAGGGCTGTCAATGCAGCAGAAGGTTGGGCAATAGTGGTCTGAGAGGTGGGCTGTGGGGTGGTAGTGGTAGTGGATGCCACTGTGGTCAGAGGAGAAACAGGTGGCTGGGAGTCTGAGATATCTGTATCAGCAGGAATTTGGATCTGAACCTCTAGAAGAGCAGCAGCTACATGTGGCACCGTGTCACTGATGCGCTTGATATCAATATCCTTCAGTGCTTTCCCAATCTTGTCATAGTGTGGCAGGGAACGGACTTTCACAACCTTACAGAGGGATGTGATCAAGCATGGGAATGGAAGTGACGTGGCTATCTGGTTGGCGCGGAACCCTAACTCTCGGAAGATAATGTCACCCACATCAATCTTGACCCCGTTCATAATGCATGCAATGAGAAGAGTTTTCTCAATGCTTATGTCTGTCTCATTCCGGGACGGTATCAAGCAATAGGAAACAAAGTTGAGCCAGAATCTACCCTCTCGTGTGAGATCTTCCTTGAATATTTTATGCATAGGGTCAATCCAAGCGGGGGTCCCCTTTGCGATCACTGAGGTAATCCAGGCACGCTCACCATCTATGTTGGCCCATTTGGCCTCATACTCAGCTGTTCCCGGACTCCAGCTTCTAAAATATAGATCATTTATCGTGCCCTTCCCACAAAGCACTGACTTCCCCCGAACCATGACCGATACACAAAAGACTTTGTTGCGCTTGTGATGAGCTGTTCTGGAGGCCCCATAGGATGCATAGAACTCTCGCACCATTGTTTCATTGAAATCATCGTGCACCTCAGTGAAGTATCCACAGTTTCTATCTGTGATGTTCTCCAGTATGTGAGGGTACTGCTCCTGTAGTCCATTCAGACTCAACTGTTTCTCTTCAAGGATTTTCCGTTTCGTGAGCCCTTCTTTATACAGACTCCTAGAGCCTGTGATCTCAAAACGGAGTTGTAAATCATATCCTCTTTTTATTCTTGCTTCATCTTGTAGGTCTACTGAGGGCAAGGTCTCCTCCTCGTCAGACTGGGAGGGATTTTGAGCAATAGGTTGGGATGGTTCTTGTCGTGCATTTGGCTTGTTGTGCTAGATGGCCAGAGGAGGCCTTTTTTTACCAACAATAGATTTCTTGGGAGACATATCTGTAAAGAAACAAAGTGTGAGCGACATAATAGACATCAAAATAAAATATTACAAAAAAAATCAAATATGCGACAGGTTATGTGGTCGCATAACCACTATGCGGAACGCAAACCTGTCGCAAAATGTCAGTCTGCTTGAAAGGAATCAATTATACGATGGGTTATGCGATCGCATATCCATTATGCGGTTTGCATAACCATCGCAAAACTTTGCACTTGTAAAGGTCATCACACTACGCGATCGCAAAACCCAGTACATAGATGGATATGCGATCGCAGATCAGCCGCAGACAACATGCCATATATGGCCACAGACTGTCTGGGTATGCGGTGGCTTTGTGGTCCGCATATCGCTTATGTGATCGCAAAGCCTCCGCATTTTGTCATCTTCCTCAAATCACCAAGGATTTCATATGCGGCAATGATGCGGACCGCAAATCAATTATGCGGTCCGCAAAAGTCATCGTCCTCAAGGATTTATTTCTACACTCTACAATGGTGACCCTAATTTCACTACCCAGCAGCCTAGACTTAACTAATAATCAAGAACCCACCCCATTACGAGCAGATAACCAAAAGAACGATAACACAAAAAAAAATTCAAACTAGAAAAAACAATTACAGAGATGGAGTTGGGAAGGGAGACATACCAGAACTGGATGAATGAGAGATAATCAAGGAGATGATTTCAACACTTTTAATATTTTTTCACTCTTTCACGTTCAAACTAGCCGATTTCCCTTCTTCTTCTTTTTTTTTTGTTTTGTTTTTATTTTGTGTAAGTGTGAGTGTTTGTGTTTGAGTGGTGGTGTACATATGATGGTATTGTGTGAAGGGGGTAGGGACACTTACCTGTGAAAATGCGGTGGGTAAGTTTACCGCATAACACATTATGCGACCTCATAAGTGTTATGCGGTGATATCAACTCAGGTTGCTCAACTTCCACAATGTGGTGCACTTATGCGATCGCATAACTGGTATGTGGTCCGCAAAGTGCAAGCCCTCGCCGCATTTCATCCACCAACTTTTTCTAAACAAACTGTCCAGGTTTGCGACCACTATGTGGTCCGCATAGTCAAAATGCGACCACATATGTGTAGCAAACTTCCCATGATGACTTTTCTTCCCTTTTACTCGCAATTTTACCCTGTTTTATGACCTTTTTGAATCACTTGCGCTCTAACACACACTTTAAATTTCTCAACATAATCCGTCTAACAAAATTTAAAATTTAAAGGGTAAACTAATTTTAAAATAATGTTGCCACACATGGGTTGCCTCTCATGAAGTGCTTGATTTAACGTCGCAGCACATCAAAGCTGGCCTTTCTTTGGGTTCACCCATTGGTCGGGCATGGACCATCTTTGAGAGCCAACTGTTCCACCAAGTGTTTTTCTCCATATGTGCCCAAGTAGTGCTTGACTCACTGGCCATTGACTTTGAAGGTTTGGAGCCCATCCTTCGATTCTAATTCCACAGCTCCAAAAGGGGATACATCTACCACCGTTAACGGGCCGGACCACTTTGATTTGAGCTTGCCCGGAAACAATTTGAGCCTTGAGTTGAAGAGCAAAACCAAGTCACCCGACTTGAACTCCCTTTTCAAGATCTTTTTGTCGTGGACGAACTTCATCCTTTCTTTGTACACAACTGCACTTTCATATGCATGGAAGCGGAATTCCTCCATTTCATTGAGTTGTGTTAACCTCAAATTTACAGCTTCAGCCTAATCCAAGTTCAATCTTTTTAAAGCCCACATGGCTTTGTGCTCCAGTTCTACGGGTAGATGACAAGCCTTGCCGAAGACTAACCGGTAAGGAGAAGTGCCAATAGGGTTTTTGTGCGCCGTGCGGTATGCCCACAATGCGTCATCTAGCTTCCTTGACTAGTCGGTCTTGTTAGCATTAACAGCCTTTGCTAGAATATTCTTTATTCCCGGTTGGAAACTTCAACTTGGCCACTTGATTGGGGATGATAAGGTATGGCCACCTTATGCTTGACGCCATATTTCTTTATTAGCCCCGTGAAAGCCTTGTTACAGAAGTGAGACCCACAATCACTAAGAATGGCTCTAGGAGTGCCAAATCGCGTATGTTTTTCTTTAAGAATGTGGTTACACTCCTTGCCTCATTGTTTGGTAGGGCAATTGCTTCAACCCATTTGGACACATAGTCCACAGCCACCAAGATGTATTTCATACCACATGAGCTTACAAAGGGGCCCATAAAGTCAATTCCATACACATCAAAGATCTCGACCTCCTTCACAAAGTGCATTGGCATTTCATGCCTCTTAGAGATTGATCTCTGCCTCTAACATTGGTCACAAGCCTTGACCATTTGATTGCCATCATGATAAATTGATGGCCAATAATAGCCACATTCAAGTATCTTTGCCGCAGTTCGATTACCCCCACGATGACCCCCAACAGGTGAGTCATGGCATGCCTTTAGAATTGGCATCATCTCCTCTTCTGGAACACACCTCCTAATGATGTTATCAGCACAAATGCGGAACAAGAATGGTTCTTCCTAATAATATTGCTGACACTCTCTCAAAAACTTCTTCTTTTGGTAAGCTTCCAGTCCATCCGGAATGAGGTCACTAACCAAGTAGTTAGCAATATCGGCGTACGAAGGAGTAGATGAAGAAGACAATGCCAAAATATGCTCATCAGGGAAGGCATCATTGATGTCAAGATTTTCCTTTGGTCGCCCGTCTTCTTCAAGCCTAGAGAGATGATCCGCCACTTGGTTTTTTGTGCCCTTTCGGTCCTTGACCTCAAAGTCAAATTCTTGCAATAAGAGGACCCACCATATTAACCTTGGTTTGGCATCTTTATTCACCATGAGATAGCGAAGAGCGTCATGATCGGTGTAGACCACCACCTTAGACCCCAACAAATAAGCTCGGAACTTTTCAAAAGCATATACAATGGCAAGAAGCTCTTACTTTGTCACAGTATAGTTCACTTGTGCACCATTCAGTGTCTTGCTTGCATAATAAATGGGATGAAGAACTTTGTTATGCCATTGACATAGAACTGCTCCAATAGCTACACCACTGGAGTCACACATGAGCTCGAATGGAAGAGACCAATCCGGTGTGACAATAATGGGTGTCGTGGTGAGCTTCTCTTTTAGCTTCTCAAATGCCTCAAGGCACTTTTCATCAAATGCAAACTTGGCATCTTTTTCAAGGAGCTTGCACATAGGATTTGCAATTTTGGAGAAGTCCTTGATAAAACGCCGATAGAATCCGGCATGCCCTAAAAAGCTTCGGACACCTTTTATCGATGTTGGTGGAGGAAGTTTGGAGATGATTTCAATTTTTGCTCGATCAACCTCTATGCCATGTTTTGAAATTGCCCCAAGACAATGCCTTCGTCCACCATGAAGTGGCATTTCTCCCAGTTAAGCACAAGGTTGGTATCCTCACATCTCTTGAGCACTTGTCTAAGATTGTCAAGACAATGCTCAAAAGAATCACCTACCACCGAAAAGTCATCCATGAAGATCTCTAGGAAATCCTCCACCATGTATGAGAAGATGGACATCATGCATTTTTGAAAGGTAGCCGGAGCGTTGCATAAACCAAATGGCATTCGGCTAAAGGCAAAAGTTCCATAAGGGCAAGTGAATGTTTTCTTTTCTTGGTCCTCCAATGCTATATTGATTTGGTTGTAGCCAGAATACCCATCAAGGAAGCAATAGAATGATCTTCCTGCTAGCCGATCAAGCATTTGATCAATAAAAGTCATAGAGAAATGATCTTTGCACGTGGCACTGTTGAGCTTCCGATAGTCCATGCATAATCTCCACCCGGTGACCGTCCGTGTTGGAATAAGTTCATTCTTTTCATTGTGGATTACTATCATGCCTCCCTTTTTTGGTACACATTGCACCGGACTCACCCACGAACTATCCGCAATGGGATAAACAACCCTGGCATCCAAGCACTTGATTATCTCTTTCTTGACTACCTCTTGCATCGATGTATTCAATCTCCTTTGATGTTCAACACTCGGCTTGCTTCCTTCCTCCAATTGGATTTTATGCTCACAAATTCCGGCGGGAATCCCTCGAATGTCCGCTATTGTCCATCCAATTGCTTGTTGATGTTCCCACAAGACATTCAACAATTTTCCTACCTGCACATCTTCCAACAAAGAGGAAACGATTACGGGTAAAGTCTCATTAGAGCCAAGAAATTTATACCTCAAATGTGATGGAAATGGCTTGAGCTCAAGTTGTGGTGGCTCAATGATGGAAGGATTTGCGGGAGGAGTGTCTCTATTCTCTAAGTCAAGAGAGAGCTTCTCAGTGCATAAGAGTAGGACCCACGTCCTTCCAATGCATTCACGGCTTCTACAAACCCCTCCATTTCTTCTCCATCAAAATTTACCAAGATTGCCGCCAAGGACTCACCAAGGCACTCTTCCTCCATCTTCATGTCACTAGCATATTCGACCACATCAACAATATTTATTACCGAGATCCCTTCATATGCATTCGGCAACTTCAAACCCTTACTAGCTTGGAAAGTGACTTCCTCATCATTCACTCGGAATTTGATTTCATTTCGTTCCAAGTCATAAAATCTCTTCCCATAGTGAGGAATGGTCTTCCCAATATGATGGGAATTTCATTGTCAACCGCCCAATCAAGGATAACAAAGTCGGCCGGGAGAAGGAACTTCCCCACTTTCACTAAGACATCATCAATATTACCCACGGGTCTCTTGATTGAACGGTCGGCCATTAGCAATCTCATACTTGTAGGTATTGGAAACCCCAATCTCGCTTTCTTGTAAATAGCAAGAGGCATCAAATTTATGCTAGCACCATTATCACAAAGTGCCCTTGCAAAATCTCTCAACCCGATAGTACATGGGATGGTGAATGCCCCCGGGTCTTCCTTCTTCTCAACGGTTGTCGTAGCAATAATAGAACTAACCCGGTGAGTCATACTCACCACTTCATTCTTGGTAGATCTCTTCTAGGTCATCAATTCCTTTAAGTATTTGGCAAATCTCGGCATCTCTGGGAAAGCCTCCAAGAAAGGGATGTTTACCGACAATTGCTTCAAAATATCATAGAAATTCTCGAACCTGGCATCAATCTACCCTTCTTGCAAGCCTTTGAGGGAATGGAGGGGTAGGTTGCGGAATCGGTGGAGGAGCTTTTGGGGTCTCCTTCACCTTTTCCTTAACCTCTTCATGCTTTGCTTTTTGGATTTTTACCTCTTGGGAGGGCTTCTCACTTTCAACAACTGGCACTTCAACTTGTGCCTCAACTTCTTGCTCAAGATCATCTACCTCAACTACTTGTTCACTTTCATATTGAAGGACTTTCCCGCTTCTAGTAGTAATTGACATGCAATAAGAAGATGGACTGCTCACATTCCCCTTTGGATTGGCAATTGTATCACTTGGAAGAGTACCTTTGAGCTTGGGATTTTGTTCTCTTGACAAGTCTTGCATTTGCATCTCAAGTTTTTGTATAGAGGCGGTATGTGACCCCACGATTTCGGACATGTTATTCATTGTAGAATCACTTCTCTCTTGATTTCGCAAGATCTTTTCAACCATCCCTTCCAACTTGGATTATTTGAAGGACCCTCCTTGTAATATTGCCCCTTCGGTGGAACATAGGGGTTGGAGCTCCGGTTTGCATAATTTCTATTGTTGTTGTTCCAATTACCTTGACTCGACCCACCTTGGTCATTGCACCAATTTTGTTGGACTTGCCCTTGTGGGTTTGGCCTCTATTGATTTTGTTGGTGATACCCTCCTTGAGATTATGAACATAGTTGGCTTCTTCAAACTCTTGATTTCCTGTCGGTTGCATGTCTTCCACAACATTTACCTTCTTCGTTTGACTCTCCGTGAACATCTTTGTCAACACATCAATGTTTGTGGCAAGACCGGCAATCAATTGGTATCTCTCTTGATTTTCTTTGATCATGTTGGTAAGAGAGGGAATACCACAGGAAATTCCACCACTAGCATCTTCAGAATACCATGCTTGATTGTGTTTGGCCATTTTATCCAGAATTTATGTAATCCGGGTGAATGATTTGTCCATGAAAGATCAGTCTGCTGCATTTTTTGCTATGGACTGGGACAATGGATCCAAACCATGTAGAACTTCTCCATCAGAATAGCATCCGGAAAACCATGGTTCGGTGACCTCACTAAGTATAACTTGAATCGGTCCCACGCTTCATGTAAGTGTTCTCATGTTATTTGCTTGAAGAAGAAGATTTTATCTCTAAGCTCAGACTTCTTGATTTGAGGGAACCACTTGGACAAGAAGGCTCGGACAAGCTCGGGCCAAGAAGTGATAGATTGAGGAGGTAGATTTTGAATCCACTTTATCGCTTCTCCCGTCAATGAATATTTGAATACTCACAATCTCAATGCGTCATCTGTTGCATCGTTCTGTTTATGCATGGTGCACACACCCAAGAAATTACTAAGGTGTTGCGTTGGATCATCATCAGTAGAATTCCTAAATAATCCTTCTGCCTTAAGCATTAGGATTAACCTGTGCTCTACTTTGAATGTAGCAGCTTCAACCCGTGGAGGAAGGATAGCGTTGGTATCATCTACATATTCCTCAATGTCCGCAAAGGGATTCTGCTCTTCATCATAATCGGCCATTCTTACCTATCACACCAAGCAAAGCAAGCAAAATGTGATGCACTAGAAAAGATTTAAAGTAAAGTGCACACTAGTTAGTAATTTCAAAATCGTATTCCCCGGCAACGGCGCAAAAATTTGATACGCTCAAATTACACCTTAAAATAGTGTACACAATCGATGTCAAATATAGTAACCCAATGAGGTTGGTGACGAATCCCACAGGGAATAGGCGTGAACAGTTTACTTGAGTAGTGTGAATCTTAACTTAAATCGTATTTATGTTCCGTTAGAGTAACAAGATTATGGTAATAGATTGGATTGTAATTTAGTGAAATAGTAACAAGTATGATTAAATAAGGTTGTAATTAATTTGATTATCTAAACCAAGGTTGTGTCCCCTTCAATGAAATGTAATGCTATCGGTGTTAATATGATATATTTCTAATGGAAGGTCCTTTTGATATGCAAATGATTCCTAAATGACTACCCAATATTTTAAAATAGTTGATAGTATTTCTTTTTATGATTTTTCCAAATATAAAAGAGTTGCAATTAAGAGTAATCAATTTATGCCAAATAAAGTCCACTTATTCCTAAGCAATTCTATTAAACAAGGTTTTAAAACCTTGAGTCTTTGATATTTACTTCTACCAAACTCTAACTCACTTTTCCAAGTAAAGAAAGAATATAATGGCACTTGTTAATGTTTGCAACCACCAACAATAAATGAAGAATGAGTAGTAAATAATATCAACCAACCATTATACATATATTCAATGTTAAACACCCATTGACATTACACGCATTTAGGGTCCACAAACTTAGTATTTAAAACTAGTCACACATGCTAAAATACAAAAAGAAGAGAATATTAAATGTCATAATACTTATAAAAGTGCAAGATTCTTCACTTCAAAGCTTTCAAAAGATGGGACTATTCAAAGTTTGGATTGTAGCTCTTTTTCCAGACTAGATGCCCCCACAAAACCCCAATAAATCTATTTATAGTGGATAAAACTCGGGGCATATTTCGGACAAAAATGCCCTTCCAGGTCAGATATGCGACCGTATTTCTGTCGCATAACAGATATGCGGTCCGCATTCTCTTCAAGTCCACCGCATCTTCGAAACCCTAGGTTCCAAGAAGTCGTCCCATTCAGGTTATACGATCCGCATTATTGATATGCGGCCGCATAGTGTCATCGTATTTCTGCCCTCAACCACTTCTACAGGAGGTTTGCGATCCATTATGCGGCCTGCAAACTTGTTATGCAGTCGCATAATGGACCACATTGGATTTGGCCAAACTAACTGTTGGACTTTGCGGTTCCCCTAAGCATTATGCGGTCCGCATGTTGGATTTGCGGTCCGCATTTTCAACTCTGCGGTTGCATTTTGCCTCTTTCTTGTCCTTTTGCGGCTTTTTGATTCCATTTCCATGTTTTTGGGTCCTCATGCTTCATGCACTGCAAAACATCAAAATTACATGAGTATAAAAGACAATTGCATTTAAAACGAGCTTAAATCTAAGCAATTGGTATTAAATTTGCCGAAATTCTCCGGCACATCAGAAGCTAGTGGTCATATTTGAAAGGCAAGTTTGGAAGCTGATGTCCAAGGATATAAGGTCCAGTGGAGAAGTCAACCAGTTGAGAAGGCGCTTGGGAGAACACGCAATGATATACAGAGTAGATACCCTCACATTTTTTATATCCCAAGTATGAATCTTAACCATTCGAGGATGAACATTTGTCTAAGAGGGGGAGAATGTGACTACTCGGCCAGTCGTTATATGTATTTGAGCTCGGTTCCCCTATTTGATGTTTCTCGTATATTTGTTTGTTGTTATGTGACTTGCAGGGGTGGTTGGTTTGGTTTCGGGAAGGTTTTGGAATGAATAGGATCACTTAGTTCCTCGGTTGGGAGCTTAAGTTATAAGAGTTTACTAAAGGTTTAACTTTTGCGTAAACGGCCTTGGATTGGAGATTTGAGGGTTCCAATAGGTTTTTATGGTATTTTGGACTTGGGCATATGTTAAGGATTTGATTTGGAGGTTCCTATTTTAGTAAGAAAGTTATAAATATGAAGGTTGGAAAAATTCATAAGTTTGACCGGGATTTGACTTTGAGTCTATCGAGTTCAGGTCGTTGTTTCGTCAATTGGAATGGGTTCGTTTGTCATTTTGGACTTGTGTAAAAAGTTTGTATGTAATCAAGATCTGTTTGGCTTGAATCGTACGCTTGGTTCTATGTTTGGAAGCTAATAAACATAAAAGAAGCTTAACATGTGTTATGTCCCTCAATTCTTGGTTTTATTGTTATTCGTGGTGTTTTGAGCATTTGGACAAGTTTGGATAGGGTATTGAGACTTGTTGGTATGATTGGACGGGTTCTTGATTATTGGACACGTTTGGATAGGGTATTGGGACTTGTTGGTATTAGTAATTCCTTGTTAGTTTCTATTTTTCTTGTTTTTTATTTGTGTTTAAATTTTTGGTCTTCATTTTTTTTAGTATAGTAGTATTAATGTAACTCCTTGGTTTTTCTTTCTACCGCGGTTCTTTTCCAAGAATTTAATTGGGTTGAACCGGGTGAATTTTCCCTATGATGGATGGCGTGACAACTTTCTTAAGGGATTAGTCTTCTTTAGTTTTTTTTATTTTAAAAAAAAGTAAATATTTTTTTTAGTAGCTAGTCGTGAATAAATTAGTTTTTGGGGTGAAATCTTGTGCCCATAAGCCAACGTGTGACTTGTTTGATACCAATATAATTAAAACTTTGGCATATGAAGTTTTTGATCTTAAAAAAAAAAAAAATATATATATATATATATATATATATATATATGAGAGAGAGATAAAACAAAAATGAATGATTAAAGTAATGTTCCTTGTTGTGACTTTTAGATTCTAATTTTGTCTCTTTGATTCACTAAATAGCTTCTTAGGCTACATGTGGCTTCCTTGAGATTCATTGGTTTCAATTGGATTTTTTTTTTTTATTCTATTTGAGTTTTCATGTGCCATGTGTGGTGAACTTTAATTGTGAAGTTCTTTTGCATCATTTGTCGTCTAGAACTTGCCCGGAATGTGCTTCAAGGCGAAATCCTAAACCAACTTGGTTTGAAAAATAAAATTAGGCTTCCTTGGACAATTATTGTTCCTAAATTCCCTACCCATGGATATTTTCCCTAGTCAACCCTTTTGAGACTTTTAACGCTTTCTTTGGCAACGATGTTACAAACTATCCTTGTGGAACCATACCTCCTAAGTAATTTAAAGTGTGAATATAGTCTAAAAGCCTAAGTTTGGGGGTGGAGGTTTGGAAAAGATGTGATGTGGAGGTTTCTCAAAAAAAAGTGAAAAGTATATAAAAAAATGAATGAATAATGAAATGACAAAAAAATATATATATAAGGAAGTACGAATTAATGGAAGACTAGGTGATATAAAAAAAGAGAATAAAGTGTGGAAAAATTCTTGAAGGAAGTGGACTTTGATTGTTGAAAAAGTGTAGTGCTGAGGGAGGTTTTGAATCACTCTTACCAAATTATGCCATACCTTAACCAAAAGCCTAAACTACAACCCTTTAAGTCCTAATTGATTTTGAACCAAGTATGTCTACATTAGTGGAGAAATACATGAAGGGCAAGCCTATGGTACTACTTCTGTGCATTTGAATATCTTTGTGAGAGAGAGAGTTGAGTCTTTCCATTTGACATCCCATTGATGTTTTGAATTGTCATTTATGAGTTTGGGATTCTCTCTTAAAGTGTGAGGGCACATGAAACTCGAGTTGTGAATTTAATCCCATTTTCAATTGGGAGGAATGAGCGAGGGAAGACAATTGTGATAGAGAGGCAAATTTTGAATCTTTAGTGTCATGACTTGGTTGATACTTTGGTGGATGTGGTGTTTGAGCTTTTGAAAGTGAAATAAAATGTGCAAAAAGTTAGTGATTCATATGCCTTGGATTAATTGTTGGTACCAACCAAAGTTACTAGATTGTGCTTGAATTCACCCTTTTTGACTTGGAAGGATATGTGGTATGCCATTAAGCTTGAGTTATGACTTTATTCTTAGTTTTTAATTGCTTGAGGACAAGAAATAGTTTATGTTTGGGGGTTTGATAAGTTATCTCCTCTTAATACTTACGCTTTTCTATGACTTCGATAAAAAACTAAAGCTTTTTCAGAGGTTTATTGGCATATTTCAGGTATAATATGATTTGGAGAAGAAACGGAAGAAATCAAGTCAAAATGTGCAAAAATGATGAAAAATGATTGATGCCTGATACTCTTCGCAATCGCAAGGATTGGATCGCGATCGCAGAAGTCTATAAAAATGAGAATCGCGATCGCAAAGCTTTTGCTGCGAACGCGATGAAGAAACTAGTCACCGCCCCTGGGATGCTCTACGCGAACGCAAAATCTTGGCAGCGATCGCAGATGTATGGAACACTACTCTACGCGATCGCGATTGTTGTCACGCGATCGCGATGCATTATTTTCTAGGCAGTTCTGGGAAGTTTTGGTATTTCATGTTTTTATCCCCAAACCATTTTTATACACGACCTAGCATATATTTTCGGGATCTTTTGGCTTATTTTCAGTAGAGACACAAGAGGAGAACAAGTTTTGAAGCTTGGGTTTGCACACACACTTGAGTTTTGAAGATTTCAAGCTTGTGGTTAAGGATTTCTTACCCATTTATGTTTATTTCTTTATTTCCTTGCTTTGTATTGAATATGTAAGTGTGTAGTATTTATTTCCAACACTAATTCTTGTTTATGAAAATATTCATGTTTAAAGTGTGGATTAAATATCTTGTTGTGCTTATGTATTGAATGATTTTTATTCTTTTATGAAGTGAGTTGTTGTTTCTTTAATTATTCTTGTTCTTTAATGTTTCCAAAGGGATTAGCTAACCCTAGGACTCGCCCATTAACTCCGAATTAATTTTGGAAAAGATAATTTGGGGTTGGGAAAGATTAATTAACAAGAACTTGAGGTTTTAACCCTCATTTTATAGATTCTACCTAGGAATAGGATTGAACTACTTGTAGCCATATCCGGGTGTGCTTAATCTCTTAATTGGGTTAGGAATAATTCAATTAGGAAGTCTTGTTAGTCTTTGGAAAAAGCTAATTAAGAATTATTATGCGTGGCTAATTAATATAAACTCGCTCATATTTGTAAAATTGTGAAATACATTGGATCGTTACTTGAGTGTAATTCCCGATGCATTCATACTTGTAGCCATTGATCATTTTACTTGCTTTCTAGGTTAGTTTATATTTTTGCATTTAGATATAAATATTTTGACAACCAAAATCTAAGTGTTTGGCATTGTGCGATAAGTGATAATTCTCTTACATACCTAATCGCCTACATATTATTCTCTGTGGGATTCGACCCTAACCTAGTTGGGTTATTATATTTGACAATCGACCGCTTACACTATTTTAAGGTGTAATTTGAGTGTATTAGGTATTCTATACATCCGGGTTCTACGAAGATGTACTGTGATCTGAAGCAACATTACTGGTGGTAAAGGATAAAGAAATACATCATTGGGTATGTTGCACGGTGTTTCAATTTGTCAACAGTTCAAGTATGAGCATTAGAGAGCGGGTGGTTTGCTTCAAAGGCTAGACATACCGGAGTGGAAGTGTGAGCGCATCACTATGGAATTTGTGGTAGGTTTGCCACGGACATTAAGGAGATTTGACGTTGTTTGGGTCATTGTGGACAAACTGACCAAGTCTGCACGTGTTAGATTTTAGTTGAATGTAATAAGAAGAGAAGCATATGAGGAGATTTGACGTTGTTTGGGTCATTGTGGACAAACTGACCAAGTCTGCACGTGTTAGATTTTAGTTGAATGTAATAAGAAGAGAAGCATATGAGGAGATTTGACGTTGTTTGGGTCATTGTGGACAAACTGACCAAGTCTGCACGTGTTAGATTTTAGTTGAATGTAATTAGAAGAGAAGGATATGAGGAGAAGTTGATACACTCAAATTACACCTTAAAATAGTGTAAAGCGATCGATGTCAAATATAGTAACCCAACGAGGTTGGGGTCGAATCCCACAGGGAATAGGCGTGAAAAGTTTACTTGAGTAGTGTGAATCTTAACTTAAATCGTATTTCTATTCCGTTAGAGTAACAAGATTATGGTATTAGATTGGATTGTAATTTAGTGAAATAGTAACAAGTATTATTAAATAAGGTTGTAATTAATTTGATTATCTAAACCAAGGTTGTGTTCCCTTCAATGAAATGTAATGCTATCGGTGTTAATATGATATATTTCTAATGGAAGGTCCTTTTGATATGCAAATGATTCCTAAATGACTACCCAATATTTTCCAATAGTTGGGTAGTATTTCTCTTTATGATTTTTCCAAATATAAAAGAGTTGCAATTAAGAGTAATCAATTTATGCCAAATAAAATCCACTTATTCCTAAGTGATTCTATTAAACAAGGTTTAGAACCTTGAGTCTTTGATATTTACTTCTACCAAACCCTAACTCACTTTTCCAAATAAAGAAAGAATATAATGGCACTTGTTAATGTTTGCAACCACCAATAATAAATGAAGAATGAGGAGTAAATAAATATCAACCAACCATTATACATATATTCAATTTTAAACATCCATTGACATTACACCCATTTAGGGGCCACAACCTTAGTATTTAAAACTAGTCACACATGCTAAAATACAAAAAGAAGAGAATATTAAATGTCATAATGCTTATAAAATTGCAAGATTCTTCACTTCAAAGCTTCCAAAAGATAGGACTATTCAAAGTTTGGATTGTATCTCTTTTTCCAAACAAGATGCCCCCACAAAACCACAATAAATCTATTTATACTGGACTAAAACTCGGGGCCAATTTCGGACAAAAATGCCCTTCCAGGTCAGATATGCGACCGCATTTCTGTTGCATAACAGATATGCGGTCCGCATTCTCTTCAAGTCCACCGCATCTTCGAAACCCTAGGTTCCAGGAAGTCATCGCATTCAGGTTATGCGGTTCGCATTCAGGTTATGCGGTCCGCATTGTTGATATGCGGTCGCATAGTGTCATCGTATTTCTGCCCTCAGCCACTTCTATAGTAGGTTTGCAATCCATTATGTGGCCCACAAACCTGTTATGCGGTCGAATAATGGACCGCATTTCTTCACTTGGATTTGGCCAAACTAACTGTTGGACTTTGCGGTTCCCCTGAGCATTATGCGGTCCGCATGTTGAATTTGCGGTCCGCATTTTCAACTCTGCGGTTGCATTTTGCCTCTTTCTTGTCCTTTTGCGGTTTTTTGTTCCATTTCCATGTTTTTGGGTCCTCACGCTTCATGCACTGCAAAACATCAAAATTACATGAGTATAAAGACAATTGCATTTAAAACGAGCTTAAATCTAACCAATTGGTATTAAATGTGCCGAAATTCTCCGGCACATCAGAAGCCAGTGGTGATATTTGAAAGGCAAGTTTGGAAGCTGAGGTCTAAGGATATAAGGTCCAGTGGTGAAGTCAACCAGTCAAGAAGGCGCTTGGGAGAACACGCAATGATATACAGAGTAGATACCCTCACATTTTTTATATCCCAAGTATGAATCTTAACCATTCGAGGATGAACATTTGTCTAAGAGGGGGAGAATGTAACTACTCGGTCAGTCGTTATATGTATTTGAGCTCGGTTCCCCTATTTGATGTTTCTCGTATACTTGTTTGTTGTTATGTGAATTGCAGGGGTGGTTGGTTTGGTTTCGGGAAGGTTTTGGAATGAATAGGATCGCTTATTTCCTCGGTAAGGAGCTTAAGTTATAAGAGTTTATTAAAGGTTTAACTTTTGCGTAAACGGCCTTGGGTTGGAGATTTGAGGGTTCCAATAGGTTTTAATGGTATTTTGGACTTGGGCATATGTTAAGAATTTGATTTGGAGGTTCCTATTTTAGTACGAAAGTTAGAAATATGAAGGTTGGAAAAATTCATAAGTTTGACGGGGATTTGACTTTGAGTCTATCGAGTTCAGGTTGTTGTTTCGTCAATTGGAATGGGTTCGTTTGTCATTTTGGACTTGTGTACAAAGTTTGTGTAATCAATATCTGTTTGGCTTGAATCAGACGCTTGGTTCGATGTTTGGAAGCTAATGAACATAAAATAATCTTAATATGTGTTATGTCCCTAAATTCTTGGTTTTGATGCTATTTGTGGTGTTTTGAGCATTTGGACAAGTTTGGATAGGGTATTGGGACTTGTTGGTATGATTGGACGGGGTCCCGGGTGGCTCGAGTGAGTTTCGGACCATCTAGAGCTTGGTTGAGATTGCAAAATTTCTGCTGGTATCAAGTATGCTTTGCGATCGCAGAGGATTATTTGGCAAGCTATGATTTTGGTTTGTTGCATTCACACTCAGAGGGTCATGTACGTGATGGGTTGGGGTCACTAGTCTTTGCGTTTGAGAGAGAAATTCTGGTGTTCGTATAAAGGAGAGGCTGGTAGGAAGTCGGTTGGTGTTAGCCTTCATGTTCACAGGGTCTGAAACGCATTCGTGTAGGCTTAGGACGTTTGTCCATCACATTCGTCGGAGGGGGACCACATTCGCGAAGGATCTTTTTGGGTAGTGGATGAGTTGTGCTTTGAGAATGCGAGGCTTGGGCCATGTTCGGGAAGTGTATCACTGGGCAGACTATATGAAGTTCTAACTTTAGAAGTTTAGCCCATTCTCTCATATTTTAAACCCTAGACTTGGAGAAGGGCGATTTTTGAAGAGGAGTTTCGCATAAGGCAAGACGCTAAGTGATTTCTACTTGATGTTAATATTATATCTTGTTTTCTCATAGATTATTACACATAGATTGTGGGATTTGAAAGAGAAATTTGGGGATTTTGGAGAGTGAAAAGTCAAGACTTAAACCCTGATTCAAAGTTAGATTTGGATAAAACTTGCATATTTGGACTTGCATTTTGATGGGTAGTCGGGATTTGTAACTTTTTTCGGGGTTCGGGAGGCTGGTCGGGGTTGAATTTTTTCAAATTGATAAAGATTGAAGCTTTAGTTTTTAGAATCGATTCCTATAGCCTTGTTTAACGTTATTGAGTTGTTTTTTACTAGATTTGACCCATTCGGAGGCCGATTCGAGAGGCAAGGGCTTTTTGGAGTATTGATTTTCGCGCATTTAAGGTAAGTAACTTGTCTAAATTTGGTTTGAGGGTAATTTCCCCATTGGATATGATATTTCTGATATATTGGGGGTGACACACGTGCGAGGTGACGATATATGCATACAATGTGGTTAGTCATTATTTGGGTAGACTTTGGGCTATTATCCTTGTTTTGCTAAATGCCTCTCTATTGTCATTTTTTCTCCGCTTTCACGACTAAATAAGCTAGTATACATGCTAGGAATCATGTTTAGGCTATATTCTTACCTATTTGAGACATGATAGGGCTATTTTTTCTATGTGTAGTGATTTTCCTTAATTGTAATCATATAATCAATCTGGATATTATTTACACGTGTTATATATCTATCTTTATACACTCTTTGTATGTTATATCATATGTTGTTGGTGTCGTTATATGTGTGATATGGGTTGACCTAAGTACTGTGAGACGTGAGAATTTGAGACTTGAGCGGTTGATGACTGATCTTGGGCCAGAGAACCGATTTGATATTGATAGTGAGGTAAATCATGCTCTAGGCCCCACATTGGACTAAGTCGTATTAATTGTGAGGTGATATATTGTCACGCCTCGAAATACCACCATCGGTCCGTGATGGCGTCTAACATTGAACCCGCTAGACAAGCCAACGTGTATAGAAAAACCAGCATATTAACATCAATTTAATAGGATAAGCTAAACGGTTCAGTATTTAACAGCGGAAATAAATATGGTTTCAATCTAAATAAGGACAACATAATACAACAACGCGTAAATTTTCCCAAAACCTGGAGTCACAAACTCACGAACTGTCTGTAAGAGTGCTAAATACAAGTCTGAAAAGAGAATACATAGCTGTCTCTGAAACTAGAGGAAAAACAAGACAGAAGTGAAGACAAAGGGATGGAAGAGACGCCAAGGCCCACGAACGCCAGCGGGTATACCTTGAAGCCTCTAGGATAAGCTGGAAGACACTCCCACTAATGATGCCCTCCGGACCCGGCTGCGTAATCTGCACAACATAAAGAAGTGCAGGTGTAGCATCAGTACAACCGACCCCATGTACTGAGTAAGTGCCGAGCCTAACCTTGGCGAAGTAGTGACGAGGCTAAGACACAACAACAAAATGTACCTGTGCAGTTCGAATATATATATATATATATATATAAACAGCAAAAAATAAATACAGGAAGTAATTCATCAATAAGGTAAGGGGAACATGTTGTGGGGAGATAACAGTCTCATATCGGAAATCTTAAACAAAGAAAGGAACAACAAGTTCAGAATATCAATAAGGACCAGAAATCACAAGCTTGCACGGCATCACCCTTCGTGTTTTTACTCTCGTCCTCACTATGCAATGTATAATGTAATCAATGTAAATCATGGCACGGCATCACCCTTCGTTCTTTTACTCTCTTTCCTTACAGTATAATCGATGAATATCGGTACGGAATGGTACATCGTACGGTATGGCATCACCCTTCGTGCTTCACACTTTTTCCTCACAATATCAAACAATGCACAGCATCACCCTTCGTGCTTTAACACTCTTCCTCACCCAAACAGCAATCACAAACAAGGGCAAGGGAGTAAACAGAATAGAAATATAAATCCCGGCAAGGGAACAATAACAGTAATCTCAACATCCCAGCAAGGGAGACAATATCAAACAATGCACGGCATCACCCTTCGTGCTTTACTCTCATTCTCACCAAGACAAGTGCACGGCATCACCCTTCGTGCTTTACTCTCATACTCACCAAAACAAGTGCACGACATCACCCTTCGTGCTTTAACACTCTTCCTCACCCAAACAGCAATCACAAACAA